>BQNB010088861.1:1851-27549 GCA_026074375.1 Tanacetum coccineum
GCTGTCCCCACAGCCGTTCCCGTAGCCAAACCAACAACCAATCCCAAATCCCTTTTGTTGCAACCCACGACCCGACACACTCGTTCCCCCGGCGGTCCTCGGCTGTCTCGAACCAAACGCACCCTATTTGGGCGGTTGTCCGGAAACCAACCCGCCCTTGTTGGGTGGCTGCCACCCAAACCCACCTTAGGGTGGTGGCTGCCCCGAACCCGACGCACCCCTTGGTGCATCTATAAACCAAACGCAGCCTTTCTTGCTGCTGACCCGGACCCCAAACGCGCCCTTTGTTAATAACCAAACCCACCCGCATCCTTTTCTTGATATAACCAAAACCAACGCACCCTTTGGGGTGGCTGTGAACATCAACCCAACGAACACCCCCTTGATGTTATAACCTTAATCCGAACCCACCCCTTTTGTTCATAACGCGCCTGCTGTGGTGGTTAAACCACTAAACCAAACGCACTCATGGTGCTAAGAATAAACCCGACGCACCCTCTTGTGGGGTTTATGACCACCGAAAATAAACACCCTCGTGGTGTTATCTTACAAACCGCACGCACCCCTTTTTGTTGGTTACCGAGTAACACCAAACGGACCCTAGGTGCAAACCATACACCGAACGCCCCTATGGTGGTGGCTGTCGTCGGTCAAAAAGGGGGAAGGAAACGACGCGTGGCCGCGAGTGGTGGTAGGGATCGAGTAGATCGGGTGGAGATGAGTATTTTTGGGTTTGGCCGGAAAAGCCCGCCGGAAAACTTTTCCGGCGGCGGCAATGGTGGCCGGCGGTGGCGGGAGCTCGCCGGAGAAGATGAGGGGGAGAGAGAGAGTGTGTATTATAAATGTGTATGTATATATGAGAGAATGGAAATGAAATTTATAAATTATAAATTGTATATATATATATATATAAATTGGAAAGTGACAAGTTGAAATAGTCCAGGGTTTGTTTTGTAACTTTTTAGTATAGTTTTTGATAGAAGCGGTTCGGGACTCATTTGAGCGACTTAACGGATGATTCAAATCTCGAAACTTGCGCCATTGTTTTCCAAATCATTTTTCCGATAAAAACGAGTATTTATTTAATAATATTTCATAAGTATATTTATAACATTTATAAAAAGGTTCGTTATTTATTTTGTAAACCGGTTACGTCTAATCCGCAATAGAATGGATTTAAGCTCGAGCATTTGCGTTATCACAACGCTTTTCATTAAAATGATGAATAATTTATTTAATATTTTTATTAAATAAATACTGATAATTAAATAACAAATTTAATTGTTTTTGTGTGTCCGCGTTGTATGTTGTTCGTTAAATGTTTGCGGTGCTGTTTTAGCCCTTTTCGGCTCATTTCCAGGTCTCGGGCAAAACTAAAAAGTTGACAGGAATATCATTTCACATCAAATTGCTTTAGAGTCCGAGTCGTGAAAACGTGATTTAGATGATCGTTCTTATAAGTCAAGCCAGACCCTAAAAGTCAAAGATTGACATCGTCATTCTAAATTCGAAAATTCTCGGATGTTACAGTACCTACCCCTTAAAGAAATCTCGTCCCGAGATTAAATTCGTGTTATCCGATTGTGTGACCGAGAAAAGGTTTAAAATCTGATAAACCGTTTCTAAGCAAGACGATGATAACTTTCTTCAGCAAGATTAGATGTTTCGACACTTCTCAATATACCAAAAGTTTGGCTAAGTTGACCAGGATATATAATCCATCAAGGTAGATATTTTAGAAAAAATATCGTTACAAGTTTTATAATTGACATTAACACCACTGGTATCGCTCTCACTCGAATATCCCGCTTACTCAGACCACAATATTTTCTGCTTTGCCCGCATGCTCACCGCTTTGCTTTTGTGTCCCTTGCTTGGGACTTCCCGCAGGTCACCCAAACCAGTGCTACTCTCACTCAAGCACGCTCAACTGCCAGTTCTTGGCAGTACTAGGATGTATCGCGACCTACGTCTTCCTACTAGCGGCTCGAAATGAATAGTCCAACTATCTGTTTCGTCGATAGGTGTTTATCTGGTTTAAGGAGGGTTGCCTTACCTATTGGATAAGGTTGTACAAGCTGGGACCGCTCTAGGGCCCAACAGCAGTGACCATGACGTCGATACTATAACAATTGGTGATGGGATATTGCACTCTGTCTGTTAGCTCCACAGACAGTTCGTGATTGCAAGGACTTGCAATGGCAAAAGTAATAACTTAAGAATGAGATAAGGTAGCTATACATTGTAGAATGATACTAAAAAAATTGAAACCGTCATTCAAAATTTCGAAAATTCTCGGATGTTACATATACAATGTAAATTTGTAAAACTATACATTGTAGAATGATACTAAAAAAATTCCATGCTGTCTATTAGTTATATTGTGGTCGTGGATTAGCTATAACTTTCAAGTATCTGCGTATTCTTAGGTGTTGTCTATAACTAGCTAGTAGAAAACTGTGTAGTGGAGGTTTTATTTTCTATAGTGCTTATAAATAGATAATTATCCTAAAGTTTAATTATCACCTTAAAAAATTCGCAATGGCATTTGGTGTCTCTTCAACTTGGAATTCTTATTCTTCTTATAGTTACCATGATTTTGTAAGTGTATATTATATCTATATATTATTTTAATTTATATGTTTGATAATGTTGTCCATCTCATATTTATGATGTTTGTTTTGTTATAACAGAAAGATTATGAATGCATGACAAGTGAAGAAACCGTCGAATCTAAACTTAATAATGCTAGTGAAGTTGTTGATGAAGATATTCAGTTGATGACAGTTGCAGATCATGAGAATGTAAGGTTATTAAATTGTTATTATGTGGTGACATTGTAAAAAAACTTTTATATGTTTACAGGCTTCCGTGTCAATTGTTGTTCACATGTTTTTCGATTTGGTTAAGGAGCAAGATGGAAAACCTAAAGATGTAAACAATGAGAAATATGTTAAATTGTTTTGTTTCAATGGGGATCATGTAGGTATTGAATATGATGCTGAATGTGCTGACGTCATCAAGGAACATATATTGGATAAGTATAGTAAGCATCTCACTGACGCTGAGAAATCATACAAAATTGTTGTGGATGGTAAAGAATATTCATATGTATGTAAGGGTTTGATGACAATTTTAGTGTTGTGGGTGGTAATAAATTTAGAGTATTCTTCTTTCATGTTATTCATGTTGAACCTGTCCACAAAATGGGCATGATAAAAATGGGCCTAGCAATTATAAAAAATGGACTTATTTTTTGGTTTCATTTTACAATAGAGAATCTCCATCTTTATATTATTAAAAGTCATATATAACCTTTATGACGTATAGTTATACTTAGAATCCCGTCATGTTGATCGGCAAAACAAATATGGAGTGCAATACAAATGATAGAAATGAGACAGACAAGTCGTTGGAACACTATCCAGCTAATAACGATGTCCGCTACGAAGCGCAGTAGCCTACTTGCACGTTATCTTTTTCGGTTAAAAAGGATATACTGTAATAACTACTTTCATTTACTTTGGTTATAATATCAAGAGTATACCTCTATTTTAAACTCGGATAGTTAAAGATATAATTATGATTATGATTATGCAATATAAAACTATTAGTGGAAGTAAATATGTTGTTTTGTTAGCAACTTTCATTTGTATCGAAATTTATTCAGTTTTAAGTCATATCATTTCCTTTTGAAACAAAAATAACGGGGGCAAGTGTACAAGTTCTATATCCAATTATCCCTTCTAATGGAGAATTTCATCAATGTCCTTAGAAAAGCTCATAATTACATAAATATCCTTACAATAGTCAATATTACTTTAATATCCTTTCAAAACTTAAAAATACTCACACATATCCAAATATATTATTTAAATAGAGTTAAATATTTTTAGGGTATAAAATTATTATTTAAATACTAAACATGTTAAATTACCTTGTTACCTCCTCATTTATATACACACATTTACCTTATATATTTTTCTTCTTTCCTGAATCTATCACGTCCTTTTTATCAAGTCCTCTATATCCTGGAAATCTTGGTGCCTTGGTAGGGAATGTAAGATCTATTGTTGTCTCAATCTTGATAATGATAATAATTTATGAATAATAAAATGCCTAAATATAGTGACTTCATAATCCTTTTTTATTATTTATTTGATTATGTGAAGTTAACAGTCGGTAAAATTTTATAAACATTTCCATTGTAATGAATTTAAGATACTGAACCTTGTAATTTAATTAAAATTCGTATTGTTCATTATGTGCCTTTGCAAATTTGTACGCACACAGTAATTAATTATTTAGGATCAATTGATTAATGTCACAATATTATAATGGATAATGACCAACAGAGATCTGTAACAAAAAAAAGTAGCAGATGATGAGGCAAATGCAGGAGGAAATTGGATCGATGGCACTTGTATAAAAGGGTGTTTATAAATTGAGATAATAATCTTGAGGGAATATGTAAGAAATCTTGAAATAAGGGTAAATTTGTAAAATTACTTGTAAAGTAATATCAAAATAAGTTTTGGAGCTTAAAATTGTTTATTTATACTTAAAACGTTATATTTGGACATGTATGAGTATTTTTAAGTTTAAGAAGGATATTGGTGTAATTTGGATTTTTGTAAGGATAAATTATCACTTTTTCTAAGGATATAGATGCAATTCTCCCCTTCTAAAATTATGTAATTTTTTCCATACATAAATTAGGGGCAATTAATTCTAAATTATAATTACCATAAAAAAACCCTATACTTAAAAACCCAACCAAACACCTTAAACCTTAAGTTTTGGTGAGAAAGTCCCCAAGCAGAAAATTCATCGATAGACTTCGAATATTTTCTTCCATTACAGACCGTAATCTGTAACACCAAGAAAGCATGTATTTTTCTACTGTTCTTATAATTCTCCTTATCGTATTAGATATTCTTGTTTATTACATACGGAAACAATTTAAGGAAGATGACGGTGAGCAGAGGAATTCATCCCAGTCATCCTCAGGCTGGATCGACTTCCATAATCCCAAAGAAGACCATTGAGAGAGCATATGTTACATACCTATATCGTCACAGATAAACAGTGCGAGTTTTTTTCAACTTGCTAGAAAATCAATCGGCAACACATGACTTTGATGATCACTTGTCATAGGAAAGGGCGGGTTGGGAAGGGTATAACAAGGAAATACGACTTCCTGGGAAGGAGTCGATGTCGCAATAAAGCGGTCAAATCTTCATTCCAATCAAGGGACAAGCGAGTTCTGGCCAGAGATTGAGATGCTTTCCAAGTTTCGTCATAGTCATATTGTCTCTCTGTTAGGATATTGTGAAGATTCTAGTACACGTGAGATGATCCTCGTTTATGAATACATGCCTAATGGAAGTCTCCATGATCATTTGCACAAAAGAAAAGCTAACGGACGTAATTCTTCACCACTAACCTGGGTTCAGAGGCTCAATATTTGCATAGGTGCTGCTCGTGCTTTAGACTACCTCCATACTGGCACGGGTGTCGAAAGTAGAGTCATACACCGTGATGTCAAAAGCTCAAATATCTTGCTGGATGAGAAATTGGCAGCCAAAATTTCTGACTTTGGGATGTCCAGAATTGGTCCAGCCAATCAGTTAGGCACTACTAATGTTTATACAAGTCTGATTAGAGGCACCTTTGGTTACATGGATGAAGAGTATATCTTAACTGGTAGACTTACAAGAAAGTCTGATGTGTATGCATTCGGTGTGGTCTTATTGGAAACATTGTGTGGTAGGCCTGCTGTTGATTTAACGTTGGATCATCAGCAACACAGCCTGGCTGTATGGGCCAAACACTGCATTAAAAAAGGTAAAATAAGTAAGAAAATGATCCTGTTTGAGGGGCAAGTCTTCACTTTTTTCTGACTAATGTCTGAAGAATTTGGGCAAATTGCATATGAATGTCTCCTCAATAGTTCAAAGGATAGACCCACAATAACTAATGTGTTGTCTCGGCTTGAGGTTGTGTTAGCCTGAACAAAGCGGAGTCCGCAGAGCGTTAATGATCATAAAATCAATGGAAGAACCACGCTTATTGAAAAGGCACGGTTGTTGCTCTCGACTAAAGCTCCAAGTAAGTTCAAACTCTTTTGTAACGTAGGTTAACTCGTGAGTATACGGTAATTCTAAGAATATGCATAAACACAGTGGCTCATTTCTGTCCACTTAAAACCATGGTAATATAAGCACAATGACAATCATGACTCTTCCTAAAGAGGGGGCATGTATATCAAACACGTATATTTACAAGGTTGTTCACGTAGTGAGTAGTGACTTTCCAGCTTAATCTTCTAGCAATAAAATGTCACTTGTCGTGATTATGTGAAACCCAACAATAACAATCTTGACACTCTTAACTCTATACTCTATTGGTAGAACACAATAGGACAGTTCAATAAAACTAAGATTTTTTTGATGAACCTAACGAAGATAAATAGTTCACAATTGAAGATGTGTAAATTACATGTGTTGTATTTTGTTGGAATGATCATAATTGGAATCATTATTTCCACATGGCTTGTTTTCTACCTCCGTAGGATAAAAGAAACTGAGACCGGGTTTTCAAAGGTCAAGCCTGCACTTCTGATTCACTTAGATTTGTCACTAATAGGTTATGTGTTGGTTCAGCTTCTTTGTTTTTGTTCTTATTACATATCTTCTCAATTTTTTCCTAATACTAATTATGATTTCAACAGTGCGTATGAGTTCTGATGCTAAGAGACTTGGGCAAAATAATGGTAACAAAAATAGAGGCAAATGATGAAAAACGTGACCACCACAGTGGCAGAAATCGGATGTCCCTATGGTGTGTTAATCTATTTCTCAGCAGGTGTTGTCACCTAGTTACGAGACTGCTACAAGGAATTTTCGGAAGGACAATCAATATTGCAACATATGAGCCTCGGAGGATTAGTGATAAGATTACTGTGGCCATCAAACAATCCAAACCCGAGAGTGCTCAAGGTCTCAAAGAGTACTGGCAGTTTTGCTTATTAATTTTCTCTGATGACATATTAGTTAGGGTGTATAGATCAGGGCTTATGAGTTATAATGACCTATAAAATTTGTTGACCTTTGTCTGTTAGTAGTTTGTTGTTTGTTTGTTTGGCAACTGTAGTTGGTAATTTATTTGTATTTTTGATTTCCCTTTTTGCGGTCAAGACTATAACCGTCCGGCACAGGTTCACCCGCCAACAATTGTTGTCGGATCTTACTTATATCCTGATTCTTAGATATTTCACGTATAACCCAAGGGATGACTAAAGCCCCAAGTTGTGCAGTCTCTCCCCGCCCTGGACGATATTGTATTTCAAATTCATATCCATGAGTTGATGCTATAACATTGAGCTTTATCATCGTAATTAAGGTGTTGACATGTTAGTTGCATGGCATGGCCACAATTACATTTAGAAACAACTAATGATAAGTTATTAGATCTGGCAGTGACACAATGCAAAAGCTTCACATTTAAGTATCACCTCTCGGCTGTAGGATTTGGTCCCAGGACCTTTAAACTTAGCATGTGTCATAGGAATTCTTAAATCCAAAATTATGATAATAAAAGCTCTTTGATGCATGTGTCATTGGAATCGTTAAACTTTTTAAAATTGGTATGTTATCTAGATACTTGCCGTTGGTATACATGGCTACAACACACAACCACGACTCATAAACCAAACAATTATGATAAAACCCTAATGTGTTTATCAAATCAGTATTAGATTTTTTCAAAATACAACAATTTTTTGGAAAGATTTCAAATAAACTATGGTCTAATAGAAAACTCGTAAACAAGAATATAACTTGTGCTAATCAGATCATATTAAGCATGCAATTGATAGAATTTCACAATCACAGTTTTCCAAGATATTGAGAGCTCCCACTACTACACAAAATGGTCATAGAGCCCTGTTGAAAAGTTCCATAGAACCCGATTTTGCATAGGGGCTTAAAAGGGGAGGGACTCTATTTGAAGACCAAATAGAGCCCGGTTTGGTAAACGGGGTCTATTCCAACTTTTAGAGCCCGGTTTTCTAGTAAGGAACATGGCTCTCTGATTCAGCCATTAAATCAAATTTTGCAGAATAAAAAAACCAATATCATCAACCTTATTTTTGTCTATTATAAGAAATCCTAACTATCAAATCTTCATCTTCACTTCTATCTTTAGTCCTTCCTTTAACTCGTGACTCGTCTTGTCATTGAGCTTTCATTTTGGCCGACACATTATATATAAGGGCTGCATATTGTCCTTGAGCTTTCATTCGAGCCGGCACATTATATATAAGGGCTGTATACTTGAGTAACCTATATGTAACGTATTAAAATTTAGTAACATAATCAAACATTTACGCAAACTTTAGTAAAAACTATGTCGTGCAAAAAATAAGATACCTTTCTTGCTTTTTGATGAATCATCCGATGACAACATCTATGATATGTAATATTATATTTTTTATTATTCAATTAAAGTTAGTTGGTAAGTTTGTATCTTTGTGACTCTTGGTTATTTATATTATTTTCGTTCAATCAAGGTTTCGTTCCCGTTACCCACTCAATCGTAATCTATTTTGTTTAAATCATCTACAATAAAAATCCGTTACATGTGTTTATAATAAACATTTTTGATATGATGTAACTAATATAATTATCTTCTCATATTTAGTATAAACTTGATGCCATATGTTTGCATATTTTGTTGTGTGTTGAATTTATTCATTTGATATGTTAAATTTCCGTATCAGTATAAAATCTAAAAGGTCGTTAAGTTGATGCTGATAACTTAAGGGTTCCAGTTTGATGACGTTCAACTTAGGTTGAGCACTAATATCTCTAATACATAATGTTGAGGTGTTGTTCGTCATAGTTAATTACCTTGATGCCTCATGTTGCACATTTGTTGTTTTTTTAATATACGTGACGATTACAAAATATAAACTTTGTTTGTGGTTAGCATTGACAATCAATTTGTTTTATTTAATATATACAATGTAAATTTGTAAAACTATACATTGTAGAATGATACTAAAAAAATTCCATGGCGTCCTATAGTATATTGTGGTCGTGGATTAGCTATAACTTTCAAGTATCTGCGTATTCTTAGGTGTTGTCTATAACTAGCTAGTAGAAAACTGTGTAGTGGAGGTTTTATTTTCTATAGTGCTTATAAATAGATAAATATACTAAAGTTTAATTATCACCTTAAATAATTCGCAATGGCATTTGGTGTCTCTTCAACTTGGAATTCTTATTCTTCTTATAGTTACCATGATTTTGTAAGTGTATATTATATAAATATATTATTTTAATTTATATGTTTGATAATGTTGTCCATCTCATATTTATGATGTTTGTTTTGTTATAACAGAAAGATTATGAATGCATGACAAGTGAAGAAACCGTCGAATCTAAACTTAATAATCCTAGTGAAGTTGTTGATGAAGATATTCAGTTGATGACAGTTGCTGCAGATCATGAGAATGTAAGGTTATTAAATTGTTATTATGTGGTGACATTTTAAAAAAACTTTTATATGTTTACAGGCTTCCGTGTCAATTGTTGTTCACATGTTTTTCGATTTGGTTAAGGAGCAAGATGGAAAACCTAAAGATGTAAACAATGAGAAATATGTTAAATTGTTTTGTTTCAATGGGGATCATGTAGGTATTGAATATGATGCTGAATGTGCTAACGTCATCAAGGAACATATATTGGATAAGTATAGTAAGCATCTCACTAACGCTGAGAAATCATACAAAATTGTTGTGGATGGTAAAGAATATTCATATGTATGTAAGGGTTTGATGACAATTTTAGTGTTGTGGGTGGTAATAAATTTAAGTAATCCTTCTTTTCATGTATTTCAATGTTGAACTTCATTTTACAATAGAAATCCCATCTTTATAATATTAAAAGTCATAAGTAACCTTTAGACATATTATACTTAGAATCCCGCATTTATCGGCAAAACAAGATATGGAGTGCAATACAAATAGTATAAATTGAGACATACAAGTCGTTGGAACACTACCCACTAATAACTATGTCCCCTACCAAGCGCAGTAGCCCTACTTGCACTTATCTTTCGTTAAAAATGATATACGTTAATACGCGCGACTTTATTTACTTTGGTTATAATATCAAGAGTATACCTCTATTTTAAACTCGGATAGTTAAAGATATAATTATGATTATGATTATGCAATATAAAACTATTAGTGGAAGTAAATATGTTGTTTTGTTAGCAACTTTCATTTGTATCGAAATTTATTCCAGTTTTAAAGTCATATCATTTCCTGTTGACACAAAATAACGGGCAAGTGACAATTCTACACACACACAGAAATTTCATCAATGTCTTTAGAAAAGCTCATAATTACATAAATATCTTTACAATAGTCAATATTACTTTAATATCCTTTCAAAACTTAAAAATACTCACACATATCCAAATATATTATTTAAATAGAGTTAAATATTTTTAGGGTATAAAATTATTATTTAAATACTAAACATGTTAAATTACCTTGTTACCTCCTCATTTATATACACACATTTACCTTATATATTTTTCTTCTTTCCTGAATCTATCACGTCCTTTTTATCAAGTCCTCTATATCCTGGAAATCTTGGTGCCTTGGTAGGGAATGTAAGATCTATTGTTGTCTCAATCTTGATAATGATAATAATTTATGAATAATAAAATGCCTAAATATAGTGACTTCATAATCCTTTTTTATTATTTATTTGATTATGTGAAGTTAACAGTCGGTAAAATTTTATAAACATTACCCATTATTCGATTTTTTTTAACTCTTGTTATCTTTGCTATCGCTGCGTGTGATTATCGGTTTTATTACAGAAAGCTGGCTGGCCCTACAAGGGTGGCACACCTAAGATGTCTGAGTTAGTAAAGAGGATGTCTGAGTTACATTGATGTTCATGTGTCGGAATGTTTATTAATGCATATTTCCATGTAAAGAGACAAATAGATGTCTGAGTTAGTAAAGTGGATGCCAATCAAGCGCAGTGACATAACTGACTCAATGGTCATACATGAGAACATATTTGTTTAGATTAAACTGAATGACAATAACCAATATATGGGTTATGGAATGCAGACCATGGAGTGTCACCACTCACCAAAGTTGACTACTTCAAGAGTCAGCCAACCATTGTGCTTTCACATTTCCACCTTTGACTTGGTAGTTCTTGAAAAACTTTGCATGACAACTGAATTTTCCATTTATTTTCTCTTACATTAGTTTTATTCCATCTGATGTTGAGTCTTGAACTGCTTAATTTATATGATGAAACAAATATACAGATTCTGGGGGTTTAAAACACAGAACAAAATCAATTTGTTTGAAGTGTCAAAGTCAACCCTAGTATTTAGGAGTCCACATGCACAAAATTCATCGATAGACTAAGAATATTTTCTTCCATTACAGACCGTAATCTGTAACACTAAGAAGCATGTATTTTTCCACTGTTCTTATATTTCTCCTTATCGTATTGGATATTCTTGTTTATTACATACAGAAACAGTTGGAGGAAGATGACGGTGAGCAGAGGAATTCATCCCGGTCATCGTCGTTGGATCGACGATCTGTACACAAAGAAGACCATTGTGAGAGGATATGTTCATCCTTATTATCATCACATGATAAACGGTGTCGAGTTTTTTCACTTGCTGAAATCAAATTGGCAACACATGACTTTGATGATGCACTTGTCATTGGAAAGGGCGGGTTTGGGATGGTATACAAAGGTAAATTCGACTTTTGGGAAGGAGTCGATGTTGCAATAAAGCGGTCAAATCTTGATTCTAATCAAGGGACAAGCGAGTTCTGGGGCAGAGATTGAGATGCTTTCCAAGTTTCGTCATAGTCATATTGTCTCTCTATTAGGATATTGTGAAGATTCTAGTACACGTGAGATGATCCTCATTTACGAATACATGCCTAATGGAAGTCTCGATGATCATTTGCACAAAAGAAAAGCTAACGGACGTAATTCTTCACCACTGATGTGGGTCAGAGGCTCAATATTTGCATAGGTGCTGCTCGTGGTTTAGACTACCTCCATACTGGCACGGGTGTCGAAAGTAGAGTCATACACCGTGATGTCAAAAGCTCAAATGTCTTGCTGGATGAGAAATTGGCAGCCAAAATTTCCGACTTTGGGGTGTCCAGAATTGGTCCAGCCAATCAGTTAGGCACTACTAATGTTTATACCGGTCTGATCAGAGGCACCTTTGGTTACATGGATGCTGAGTATTTCTCAACTCATAGACTTACAAGAAAGTCTGATGTGTATGCATTCGGTGTGGTCTTATTGGAAACGTTGTGTGGTAGGCCTGCTCTTGATTTTACGTTGGATGAGCAGCAACACAGCCTGGCTGGATGGGCCAAACACTGCATTAAAGAAGGTAAAATAAGTCAAATTATTGATCCTTGTTTGAGGGGGCAAGTCTCAGCTAATTGTCTGAAGGAATTTGGGCAAATTGCATATGAATGTCTCCTCACTAGTTCAAAGGATAGACCCACAATGACTAATGTGTTGTCTCGGCTTGAGTTTGTGTTAGCCTGGACATTGCGGAGTCCGCAGAGCGCTAATGATCAGAAACGCAATGGAAGAACCACGTTTATTGAAAAGGCACGGTTGTTGCTCTCGACTAAAGCTCCAAGTAAGTTCAAACTCTTTTGTAATGTAGGTGAACTCGTGAGTATAAGGTAATTCTAAGAATATGCATAAACACACGCGGGTCATTTCTGTTCAGTTAGTACCATGGTAATATTGGCATAATGACCATCATCACTCTTCCTAAAAAGGGGGCATATATATCAAACACGTATATTTACAAGGTTGTTCATGTAGTGAGTAGTGACTTTGTCTTCCCCAGCTCAATCTTCTAGCAATCAAATGTCACTTGTCGTGATTATGTGAAACCCTACAATTAATACTATAACAATCTTGACACTTAACTTTATATTACTAATAGGGAGAACAAGAGTTGAGATGTTCAACAATAACTGGAGATTTGTTTCTTGAAACTTACAAGATAAATAGTTCACAAGGAAGATGTGTATTTACATGTGTTTTTTGTTGGAAGGAGCATCCACCATAGATTGGATAGCCCAATGCATTAGCACTATTTTACTATTCTGAACACCTGCGCGCCCGTATTATAATGGAATCATTATTTCCACATGGCTTGTTTTCTACCTCTGTAGGATAAAAGAAACTGAGACTGGGTTTTCAAAGGTCAAGCCTGCACTTCTGATTTACTGAGATCTGTCACTAATAGCTTATGTGTTGGTTCAGCTTATTTGTTTTTGTTATTATTACATATCTTCTCTTTTTTTTCCTAATACTAATTATAACAGTGCGTATGAGTTCTGATATTAAGAGACTTGGGCATAATAATGGTAACAACAAAAGAGGCAAAATGATGGAAAAACATGTCACCACAGTGGCAGAAATCGGATGTCCTAGTGGTGGTGTTGTATCTGTTTCTCAGCAGGTGTTGTCACCTAGTTATGAGTCAATTTCACCAACCTTGAAGGAATTTACATATTCCGAGCTGCGGACTGCTACAAGGAATTTTCGGAAGGACAATGTCCTTGGAGAGGGTGGATTTGGGAGGGTTTATAAAGGGTGGTTAAACAGTGCAACATATGAGCCTCAGAGGGTTAGTGATAAGATTGTTGTGGCCATCAAACAATCCAAACCCGAGAGTGCTCAAGGTCTCAAAGAGTGGCAGGTTTGCTTATTTATTTTATATGATGACATATTAGTTAGGGTGTATAGATCAGGACTTATGAGTCAGTTTTACTCTATAATGACCTATAAAATTTGTTGACCTTTGTCTGTTAGTAGTTTGTTGTTTGTTTGTTTGGCAACTGTAGTTGGTAATTTGTTTGTAAAACTTCATACGATGAATTGTTCTTATATACTCTTGGATACCTGGACATACTGTAGAAATGACTGCTTGAAAACATAATTTTTTTTTTGTTTGACGAATCATAAATAGATAGACAACAAGCTTGGATGATTGGACTAGACATTGGTGAGCTTAATGAACCCCTTAAATGATAAATACAAGTAAAATGACGCAATACCTACTAATATATAACACCTTGTAAAGTTTGAATCTTAAATGAAGCACCACATTCAAATGTATCAAAGTATGAGATTGAATTGATCCTTATCTCAACTTCGATACATGATGGATATATATATACTATTAATAAAAAATATATAGGTAGTTCAAGCTAAACACTAGCCCCCTTCGCCTGGTTCTTACAAGGCGCCCTTCCCTCTCGGATAACAAGCTGTGATTTTTATACTGTTTAGTGTTGTGTCGATAAGTACAGAACGAGGCTTGATGAAGTTTAGTGACTATTAATTCTGGCTCGACTCTTTTTCAGAAGTTAGTTTTTTAGCTTATGTTGTGTGAGGTCTGGGTGTATGTGTTTAGGTTAGAGAGTGGGGTTGAGATGTTCGCATAGGTTAGAGTTAAAGAGGCTATAAGTGTTATGTTAGTTGAATTCATATTAAAATATTACGGTCACAGGGGG
This sequence comes from Tanacetum coccineum, assembly GCA_026074375.1. Classification (NCBI taxonomy): domain Eukaryota; kingdom Viridiplantae; phylum Streptophyta; class Magnoliopsida; order Asterales; family Asteraceae; genus Tanacetum; species Tanacetum coccineum. The sequence continues at coordinate 16,472 of BQNB010088861.1, forward strand.
AGAAATAGTGAATTATCAGAGGAAGTTTAGATGAGTTGGCACAAAGAAATAGCTGACAGTCTGTCTCTGGACCTGCTGTATACTGAGAATGTGTTTCTGTGAATTTACGTTTCTGCCTGTTCTCAACTGGGTTGACGTGGGTTTCAGAGTGGTGTACTTGTTTCCTCTGAAGCTGCTGTGCTCTACGTCCTCTGAGGCTGCTTTCTGGGGCTCGGACTGCTGGGTCAGACTCTGTTGGAATGCTAGTATATGGGTTTGATTATCGAGTTTTTGTGGTGACTTAGAATGGATTTGTTTTGCAGGGGATTTTGCAGAAGATGCGAGAGGACAGAATTGTGTAACAGACCAGACTGTTTGTTCTATTGAACAAAAAGACTCTAATAAAAAGTGTCTCCTCGTTCATCCTTTGCGACCTTGGATTTGAAATTTATTAATGTGGAATTATTATAAGAAGAAATTCCCTTTATTTTGTTGAACCCCCCGGCGCGGCCAGAAACTTGTTAGTTTTAGTTTCAGTGATTAGATAGATTGTTAGATCATTTAGAAAAGCCACTAGTATTGTTGTAAGATAAGTGTTTATGTGTTTTGTGAAGTTGAGCTGTAATTTGTAGTGTGAGGTGTAGGTGCTTCGTTTTACTTGATAAATGAATTATGTTTATTTTGAAAGTTTTAACTTTAATGGATGGTAGTTATGTTGAGTGTTAACAGGGAGGGAGTATAGGTTCAAGAGGTTAGGGCGACAAACAACATCGCTTTCCTAAGCAGCGTTAACGTTGTGTGGGACTTTGATCGTTATGAACGAGAAAGATGTGAGAGACAAGAAGGGCAAAAAAGGAACAACCAAAAAGAAACTAATATTTGTGTATTAATTTTTTTACGTAGTTGTTTTTTATGTTATGACCAGGCGGGAACCGGGAACTGATGGAACGCGGAACTCGGGAGGGGGTGAGGGGACAAACGATGATATATTCTTGCGGTGAAATTTGAGAGTGTCAAAAAAGCACCCACCAAAACACCTACACCACCACGCGCCAAAACTTCAACTCTTTGTGGAAGGTTAGTTACTGGGGTGGGTAAAAAAAGAAAAATGGAGCAGGTTATTAAGAGGAGAAATTCTATTATCGTTCATGTATTTATATGCATATACATGCACAAGAAGAAAAGAAACGCCTTGAGATGAAAAGAAATAGAGTTAATAGAAAGGGAAAAAAACAGATAAAAACAGAGCTAGTGTCTATTATGCTCACTTTCAAGTTTTTTACTGTGTAAAGTATTATTAATAGTAATTCATATTAATATATTACGTCAGAGGAAATTAGGCACCAAAAAATTGGCTGACTGCTATGATTAGAGATTTTGGATTTTGCAGAATGTTATTACAAACAGATCTATAAAAAACCCTTGGATAAAAGAATCACTTTTGACCCGCAAGTTTCAAATTAGTTAGTTGTCTAACATAAAAAATAATTAAGATTGTTTTATGTGTTAATGTAGATGATCGTTACTATAATGAATTATGTTATTTAAAGTTTTAATGGAAGGGAGGTGGCAAAATCATCTAGCAGCTAACTTATGGACTGCAGAAAGGAAAAGGAAAACTAAGATTGTTAATTTTACGCATTTTTATGACAGGCGGAACTGATATTCTTGGGAAATTTGAGCCACCCAAATCTTAAACTCTTTGGATATTGCTGGGAAAAATGAGGATTATTTTCTTGTTTATGAATATATGCAAAAAGAAAGCTTGGAAAAGCATCTCTTCCGAGGTAAGTATCTAAATCTACACCACAAATGCGAAAAAATATGTATCTTTTAAACTCGTACACAACTTCAGTCTTTTTCTGAATTTGATTTTGCAGAAGGCGCAAAACCACTTTCATGGTGTACGAGGATTAAAGTAGCCATGGGAGCAGCTCAAGGCCTTGCTTTCTTGCACTCTACAGAAAATAATGTCATCTATAGGGACATGAAACCTTCAAATATTTTGTTAGATGGGGTGAGTAAAAATTTACTAAATTTTCTTCAGAAAAATGTGCTATGAATTATAGTATAACACCTGCACCTTTAATATTTGATTTTTGAGTTCTATGTTTTAGCATAATTCTCTATTTCAGTTTTTTATATTTGAAATTTGGTTCAGGATTTTAATGCAAAGCTCTCAGATTTTGGACTGGCAAAGCTAGGTCCGGTCAATGGAGAGTCTCATGTCTCAACTCGAGTAGTGGGTACCTATGGTTATGCAGCCCGAGTATATTGCCGCTGGTTAGTTTTCTTGTCTTCTCATGCAAACATAGTAGATGCTAGCAATAATTAGTTTTTGTTTTTAGGGCTATTAGGCTTTCTCAGTTTTAGGGCTTATATTTACCATGGTTATTCAACTTTTATAGGCTTTAAATCAATTATGGTTTCTTCATCTTAGGTTTGGCATTAGCTACAATATCTCAACCATAATGAAGGAAACTTAACGGCGTAACCAAGTCAAGTCAACTCGCTGGCTTCTCAGGCTCGCTTGAAATAAATATTTGATGACTTTCTTTAGGACGAGTTAAACCCGCGATTGAGATACTCGAGTAGATGATTCAGTCAGCTCGAATATTAGAATACTCTGCAAGTTTTATCAAGCTTTGTGGTAGGGCAATTTTAGCCCTTTATGTATGTGCATATATGTTTGATGACGTATAGTATGGTCCGACCCGGCCCGTAGATACTATTTTGGGCGAATTATTGTTATCGCTACTTGGGCCGCGGGTTATGGGTCACGGCCACGGACACTCGTCCAGGCCGCGGCCCTCCTGGCCGGCCGCGGCTGGAGATTAGCCATGTATATGGCTTTATGCTCCGGCATATGCGATGTACTTGAGCGCTTTTTTAGGGATTTACTTCCCAGTCATAAGGGGAGTATACTCTCCTTATTTGAATATAATAGGATAAGGTCAGGATTATTCCGGTTATCGGCCTTATCTTGAGCGATATACAAAGGAAAACCTCGGGTGGTCGGAGGCTTATATAAAAGGAAGGAAAATTATTGATTCAGGTATGACCAAAAAAACTAATATCTCAATTATCCTCCAAAACAACGATACTTACTTCACGCGGAGGTCTAATGTATAATCAGCATCCATGTAACCAAAGGTGCCTCTGATCAAACCTGTATAAACATTAGTAGTGCCTAACTGATAGGCTGGACCAATTCTGGACACCCCAAAGTCGGAAATTTTGGCTGCCAATTTCTCATTCAACAAGACATTTGAGCTTTTGACATCACAGTGTATGACTCTACTTTCGACATCCGTGCCAGTATGGAGGTAGTCTAAACCACGAGCAGCACCTATGCAAATATTGAGCCTCTGACCCACATCAGTGGTGAAGAATTACGTCCGTTAGCTTTTCTTTTGTGCAAATGATCATCGAGACTTCCATTAGGCATGTATTCGTAAATGAGGATCATCTCACGTGTACTAGAATCTTCACAATATCCTAATAGAGAGACAATATGACTATGACGAAACTTGGAAAGCATCTCAATCTCTGCCCCAGAACTCGCTTGTCCCTTGATTAGAATCAAGATTTGACCGCTTTATTGCAACATCGACTCCTTCCCAAAAGTCGAATTTACCTTTGTATACCATCCCAAACCCGCCCTTTCCAATGACAAGTGCATCATCAAAGTCATGTGTTGCCAATTTGATTTCAGCAAGTGAAAAAACTCGACACCGTTTATCATGTGATGATAATAAGGATGAACATATCCTCTCACAATGGTCTTCTTTGTGTACAGATCGTCGATCCAACGACGATGACCGGGATGAATTCCTCTGCTCACCGTCATCTTCCTCCAACTGTTTCTGTATGTAATAAACAAGAATATCCAATACGATAAGGAGAAATATAAGAACAGTGGAAAAATACATGCTTCTTAGTGTTACAGATTACGGTCTGTAATGGAAGAAAATATTCTTAGTCTATCGATGAATTTTGTGCATGTGGACTCCTAAATACTAGGGTTGACTTTGACACTTCAAACAAATTGATTTTGTTCTGTGTTTTAAACCCCCAGAATCTGTATATTTGTTTCATCATATAAATTAAGCAGTTCAAGACTCAACATCAGATGGAATAAAACTAATGTAAGAGAAAATAAATGGAAAATTCAGTTGTCATGCAAAGTTTTTCAAGAACTACCAAGTCAAAGGTGGAAATGTGAAAGCACAATGGTTGGCTGACTCTTGAAGTAGTCAACTTTGGTGAGTGGTGACACTCCATGGTCTGCATTCCATAACCCATATATTGGTTATTGTCATTCAGTTTAATCTAAACAAATATGTTCTCATGTATGACCATTGAGTCAGTTATGTCACTGCGCTTGATTGGCATCCACTTTACTAACTCAGACATCTATTTGTCTCTTTACATGGAAATATGCATTAATAAACATTCCGACACATGAACATCAATGTAACTCAGACATCCTCTTTACTAACTCAGACATCTTAGGTGTGCCACCCTTGTAGGGCCAGCCAGCTTTCTGTAATAAAACCGATAATCACACGCAGCGATAGCAAAGATAACAAGAGTTAAAAAAAATCGAATAATGGGTGCTGCAATATGATTTATCGATTATGTATTCAGTATTCCACAAATATAAGGGATTGCATCCATAGTTATTACATTATATTAATACAGGAAGAAAAATTGACCTGCACATGGACCAATAACTATGTATCACTACTTGGTCCTAGTAAGCATGAAAAGCCTAACCCGGTTCAAAACGAGAGCCATCAAGTCCTCTGGATCGAATTTCAGCTCACTTTTTGGGTTTCTTTCGGTTTGTTTCCGTCCAGGCTCGATCTTGTTTTGAACTAAAGAGCACTTTTACACCTGATAGCCAACTGCTGGCGGACCAAGCTTCTGTATCTTGCTTTGTACCAAAGGGGGACCAACGGTGATTTTGCTGATGCCAATCACTCGATTGCCTGGTTTTTGCCTTTGACCGCCTTGGTTTCATTTTGATTTCATTAATAACTTGCAATTCCGATACAACTTCATCCATGGAAGGGCGTTGTTTGGGATCAATTCGAAAACAAATTAGGATGAGCTCAGCGATTTTACTAGCGGCTTTTGTAGGGTAATCTCCTTCCAATCGTGGGTCCATAATTTTTTGCAGCCTCTTTTTACCACTTAAGAAAGGTCTAGCCCAATCCAACAAGTTCTGGTCCCGCCCATATCGTTTAGTGACCATTGCTCGTAACCCTGTTATAATCTCCAGCATTACCATTCCAAAAGCATAAACATCGCTCTTGATGTATATATGACCTATAAATGCAAAGGAACATCATTGTTATAAACTATCTCGTAGAGCTTGAGACAATGATACAGTCATCTTACATTGATGTTAGATCTGTTAAACCACATAGTAATTAACAATAGGTCATTGGATCCCTTTTCATATAGAAGACTCCACCTTCTGAAGTGAATCTTCCAATAATCCTGATGAGGTTCTAAATTCAGAAGATACTCTCATTCCTTCTGCTCGACCAACTACTACAAAAAGCTTTTTGCAAACGCAGGTGCAACATATGGATGGTCCCTCACCTCTCCTCTCCCAACGCATGCATAAACCAAGAAAGTGTCTTGACAGTGACAATTCATTTACTTCCTATTTGGGTATCAACTTAGAGAGTTGGTTTACCTCTTGAAAGTAAACCAGGAGAGTTGAGCTATCTCATGAATTTAGACAAATCAATCATGCTTGTTTTATTCTATTCATCTATTTCATTTTATAACAGAGCCATTTTGTATCACATCAGTTTACGGACAATATTATGACTAAACAAGGCAAAGAAATAAACCTAAACTAGAAACTTGATGTAAAACAAGAAAACATCCTAGAGTGAAAAAACAACTAATGATAATTCATAGAAATGTTGAAGAAACTGTGATCAACGTAAGCCTTGGAGATAAGAAACTAACCAGTGGCAATATATTCAGGAGCCATAAAACCGTAGGTGCCTGCTACACGTGTTGTGACATGAGACTCTCCATTGTGCGGACCTAACTTTGCCAGTCCAAAATCTGAGAGCTTCGCATTATAGTCCTGCAAGAAATTCAATTAAAAAACTGATATGAAAAAGATTTAAGCAAAACACATCAAACCCAAAAAATAAAAATCCTTAAATCATGGAACCACAGATATTTACACAAAAAATTTGAATAAATTTGATCAATTTTTTACTTGCCTCGTCTAATAAAATATTTGAAGATTTCATGTCCCTACAAATGACATTATTTTCTGAACTGTGCAAGAAAGCAAGGGCTTGGGCAGCTCCAATGGCTATTTTAATCCTCCTATGCCATGGAAGTGGTTCTGAACCTTCTGCAAATTTAGATTTTATACTACATAAATTTGTTTATAAATATAGTAGATACATTTTTCCGTATTTGTTAGTGCAGATATAGATACTTACTATTGAAGAGATGCTTTTCTAAGCTTCCTTTTTGGATATATTCATAAACCAGGCATAAAACTCTTCCTTCCCAGCAATATCCGAAGAGTTTAACGAGATTTGGGTGGCTCAATTTTCCCAACAATATCAGTTCTGCCTGTCATAAAAAATGCATAAAATTAACAACTTGATATTTTCTTCCGTTGTGCAGTCCATAAACTAGCTGTTAGATGATCTTGCCACTTCAAACATTTCGTCATGAAAAAGTATAAATATACCGCCATACTTTTATGTAATGATCAGTTACATATGCAAATGAAGGAACTCCTAATATGGTTTGAACTTAAACAGCCATGCATTTTACACTTACGGGTCTAAAGTGATTCTTTTTTGCAAGGGTTTCCATAGATCCATGGGTAAAATATTCTACAAATTGCAACATCTCAGATCATGGAAGTCAGCCAATTATTTGGTGAGATTAATGTTGATATACAAAGTGAGCAGGCAAAATAGTATTATCTATATCTACACATGCATATGAAACTTTAGCATGCATGGCAGACTCAGAGCTTACAAAGTGTCGTGTCCAAACTTGAAATAGTATATATATGCAGATGCGTAATTGTACCTAGATACAGATATATCATCTTATTCCAGATGTTTCTATTAAGGTTAAATTTTACAAGGTGTTGTAGAATACAATTTGTGTCATTTTACTTGTATTTATCACCTAAGGGTTCACCACAGTATCACGCTCTTGTCCAGAGTCATCAAATGATATGATTATGTTTTCGAGCTATCTTTTCTACAAGTCTGCCCAAATATCAAAAAGTATATGTGAACAATCTATCGTATGAAGTTTTACGAAGAAACTACCAACCGCAGTTGCCACGGAAACAAAAACCTACAAATGGAGAAAGGTCAACAGTTTGATGGTCACCATATGATAGAGGTGAATTAAAAGTCCTGGCCTTTTCTGGCAAATTAATGTGTCTTAAGAAATCATCATCAATAGAGATGATCATTAGTATAGTCATTCATGTTTCAAAAAATACTTAATACTCATGCATGCTATATACAACATGCATCATTACACATCTAATCTAATACATTTTAATGCAAGGGAATGAAAAAACAAAGTTTGACAGATAGCACAGACAGCTACAGAATAACAAAGAACCAAACCTGCCACTCTTCAAGACCTTGAGCACTATCGGGTTTCGATATCTTGACTGCCACTGCAAGCTTATCATCAGCACCCTGTGGCTTGTATGTTATACTGTCCAACCACCCTTTATAGACCTTACCAAAACCACCCTCTCCAATGACCCTATCCTGCCGAAAATTCCTTGTGGCACTTTTTAGCTCAGCATATGTGAATTTCATCAAGGTTGTTGTCTTTTGCTCCTCATTATTTGACACCACCTGCTGAGAAACAGTTGCAACACCGCCCCCACTATGACAGCCAATTTCTGCCAATGTAGTGACCTGTTTTTCCATCATAATGTCTTTCCTTTTGTTTCCATTGCTTTGCCCAAGTATCTTTGAGTCAGAACTTATACGGACTGTTGAAATTATAATTCATATTTAAGAACTAAGAATAAAAACAGTATAACTGAACTAGCAGACCACATTGGCTATTGATGACAAGCAAAGTGCAAGCTCGGCCTCTTATAACTAGTTTTTCTTTTCTTTTCTACAACTGTATAAAACAAGCCAATAGAACATATTCTTCTTATACAGAAAAGTGGCCAAGTGGTTATTAATATATGCAAAAAGGTAACAGAGGTCTCAATTAATATGAGTCTTAAAATGCTTCCATTGAGCAATCTTATAGGTCTCAATTAATATGAGTCTTAAAACGGACGAAAACGTATGAAAACGTACGAAAACGTTCAAAAACGTAAGAAAACGGACAAAAACGTAGAAAACGGACAAAAACGTAAGAAAACAGACGAAAACGGACGGAAAACGTACGAGAACGTAAGAAAACGGACGAAAATGTAAGAAAACGTTCAAAAACGTACGAAAACGCATAAAAACGTACGAAAACGCATAAAAACGTACAAAAACGTAAGGGAGCGTATGAAAAGTTATGAAAACGTATAAAACGGACGAAACGCATGAGAACGTTAAAAAACGTATAAAAACGTACAAAAACGTATAAAACGTATAAATCAAGTATAATAATACGTGCTTGAAAGCTGGAAAAAGTGACGGTAAAAAAAGAACCATTAAATAAAGAAGATCCGCCCAGTAGCCCATTTGGTATTTTACATATGCCCATAAGAGCCCATCAATAATAATTGATGGGCAAAAAATGCCCTCTCACTTCTAAAAAAGTGCCCAAAAGCGCCCATGAATTACAATATGGGCAAGATTTGCCACCTCTAGTTTCCACTCTCCGGTATAGTTATTAGTGCTAATGTATTACGTAGTAGTAGTGACAACAGGTTATTTAGTATCTTTAAGTACCTTAGAGTTTGAACTTACTTGAAGCTTTAATCGAGAACAACGACCATGCCTTCTCAATTAATATGGCTCTTCCAATGTATTTCCGGTCACCGGCACTCTGCCGACTCCGTAACGTCCATGCTAGCACAAACTCCAACCTTGCCAGCACCTTAGTCATTGTGGGTCGGTCCTTTGAGCATGTACGGAGGCATTCATGTGCAATTTGCCCAAACTCCTTCAAACAGTTAACCGACACTTGCCCCCTCAAGTCGGAATCAATGATTCGCCCTATGTTACCTTCTCTAATGCAGTGTTTGGCCCATATAGCCAGGCTGTGTTGCTGCTCGTCCAATGTAAAATCCAGAGCAGGCCTACCACATAACACTTCCAATAAGACCACACCGAATGCATAAACATCAGACTTACGTGTCAGTCTATGAGTTGAGAAATACTCGGCATCCAGGTACCCAAACGTGCCTATGACCTGACGAGTATAAATATTAGTAGTAGTGCCCGCGAGATACGCAGGACTAGTTCCCAAAGTCAGAGATCTTAGCTTCCAAATTCTCGTCCAGCAAGATGTTTGAGCTTTTGACATCACGGTGTATAACTCTAAATTGAACACTGGTACCCGTATGGAGGTAGTCTAAACCACGAGCAGCACCTACGCAGATATTGAGCATCTGAAGCCATGTGAGTGGAGATGAATTACTTCCATTGGCTCTTTTTTTGTGCAAATGATCATAAAGACTTCCATTGGACATGTATTCATAAACAAGAATCATCTCTTGGTTACTAGATTCTTCACAGTATCCTAGTAGGGAGACAATATGACTATGACGAAACTTGGAAAGCATCTCAATCTCTGCCCAAAACTCGGTTGCCTCTTGATTGCAACATCAATTTCGGCCGGAAAGTCAAATTTGCCTTTGTAAACCTTCCCAAACCCGCCCTTTCCAATGACAAGAGCATCATCAAAGTCATGTGTTGCCAATTTGATTTCAGCAAGTGAAAAAACGCGACACTGTTTATTAAGTGATAATAATGAGGATGAACAATTCCTCTCGCCATTGTCTGATTTGTGTATCGATTGTTGATCAAATGACGGCGATGGGAATGTGTTCTTATGCTCATCATCATTCTCTTCCTGTTGTTTCTTTAAATAATAGACAATAATATTGAATACAGTAAGGAAAAATATAAGAACAGTGGAATAGTACATGTTGGAGATAATGCAAAAAAATATCTATAGATGGAGATGATCAGTATACTATTTTTTGAGTCTTAATTAGCTCGGGTCTTTATAATTGTGACATGTCTATTTTTGAGACTCTACATCCAAGCAAAGAAACGAAAGGAAGAGACAAAGAGATGGAAATTGCAACGAAACCACAAAGTAATGGGTGGAAATGTGAAAGCTGGCTGACAATTTAGCTAGTCGACTTTGGTGATACACCAAGGTTAGCCTTGCAGACCCATATATTAGCTAGTGTTGTTTTTAGTTTAAGCGTATTGGTCAGTATGTTCTCATGTATACCGATTGAGTGAGTGTATACGTAACTCCCCTCGAAGGGCAACCACTTCACTTACTCACACAGATGTAGACATCTTTGTCTCTTCACATGTAAGTGATGCTAACCAAATTACATTTGGCACCTAAACAATAATGCAAGGACCACACAGCCATTTGTTAAAAATAATAGTAGTCTCTATTCCATAAACAAGGTACTGCCATTTGTCGATCATCAATTCATCATATAGTGCTACTTTTTTATAGTCAAAATATATACAATCTTGTTTTGAATAATGATATATTATACGTTAAATGCTTAAGTTGACCAATCTTTTATGTTTAATATATTTGTAGATTCAGATTGTGAAATGTGTGACCTCATGTTGCAGATATTAATACATGTATTACATTATGTGATAGATTCCTAGACTTGTTCATTTAGATAGGAAAAAAAGAGGGTAGTGTGATGGATAAGGGTTGTGGGTAAATGAGGGTTGGCGTTGGGAATGAGATTGGGTGAGATATATTAGGGGTAGAGTTTGTAAGTAGTTCGATGAATTATTAATTGTTTTGCAAGATGTTGTTGTTTCTAATAATTATAGGGACAAATAGAGATGGGCGCTAAGTGAAGACGATGAGTTTAAAGTCAAGGTGTTAACAAGATTGAT
>BQNB010088862.1:0-21592 GCA_026074375.1 Tanacetum coccineum
TGCAAATTTATCTAAGCATGCATCAACACAATAATCAACGAGATTAATATGTAAGACTATATGACATCTAAACGTTAAATGTCATACATTAAACTGACATAGTGAAGGTGCACAATTAACACGTAAGTCATGTAAAATGATGCATACAAAACATGATAATTTTTTTGCAATTGTCATGTAAAACATGTTAGCCTTTACCATTTAGGAGCATGTGTGATTTAGATAAACTAAGAGATATTTTATCTAAATTTCTAGAAAAATACAAACACATTTACAATAGACATGAATTCAATAGCTAAGCATATAAACATTGAGCATCAAGATAATCATAAAGGCATATAATTGCCTTACATGGGAGCTGGTTATTATATTGAAACTTCAAAGCACATATGTGAGGTGCAAGTTGTCTAGTTTGACTAAGGAGAAACCTAATATCTACTTGCTTAGTGTGCACTCCTAATGAGATACAAAGTCCGTCAATGTATACTATCATTAGACATATTTAGGGAGAGTCATTTAATCAAATTAGAGAATTAATATGAGACTATCACTAGTGGTGCTCAATTTAGGCTAAACAAGACCATTTTTACGGGTTATACCACGAACCCAGCTTCACTCTTGGAAGCAATTCAACCGTTAGGTCAAATTGAATTTCTAGTGCAACAGAATTCCTATATTTGCCTAATGAATTATAGCAAAGATGAAATTTTTATTGTCTCTTCATACGATGCCTAATATGACTCAACTAACATGCTTTAATTTTGGTTCGTATAATCCTATTCAAGATGTGTGGAATTCTAGGGTTGAGTGAGAGAGAAAGAAAGTTGTTGTAATTTCAAGTCGTCAATCTTACTTCATTGTGTATTTTATACATATGTTTGCCAAATATTTAGAAAACAACTATTGGACAAGTATACTTAATATGACATCATTTACATAAGTGTGAGTTATGATCCGGCGCATATTCTTATCGTCTTGGAAATGGATGTCATTATTTTCATATCAATCGAGTTTGATTGAGTATGTAGGTTAAGATGATATCTCTTGTTACATTTTGATATAATCTTAAAGCTAAACAAATAAGAATTTCATGTCCATAATATCAATCATAGTTGAATAATGAGTCGATATATATTCGAAATCTTTCTTGACCCTCATGAACACTCTTTTAAAAGAAAACAAATAAAGATTTTCATAATGTGTTCCATTAAATGTAAGACTATTTATAATTGTGAGATTAATGAATAATGACAAGTTAATTTCTTACTTCAAGATTGTCATATATTTTTCTTATGCGAGAGACAATTTGTTGTTATGTATAGTATGCATAATTTTAGACATTTTATGAGTATATGAATGATTTTCCTAATCATTTTTATACAACACACATCTTTTGTAAAATATTATATGTTTGTAAAAAGAATATAATTATGTGTGTGTTAAAACAATACAAGCACAAGGAAGGTTTAAAAATACATTTTCTTTTACTTAAATAATAATGTATTTATACGATCTTTTCTTTTGTTTAACCAACCCAAGGTCAAACAAAGCAAGACGATGAAAAGATTTAGACATCTTGTTGGAAGATAGTAACGTGTTGGAGATATTTTGGGGAAGGATTTTAATGTGTGATCATATGACAATATTTTCTAACATACTTGACTCACTATTGAACTCTACTTCCTAGGTAGGTTACTATAATCAAAATGATTTACAACATGTTTATGTAACATTTGTAAATATAGCTATCTGTGCCTATATGCAATGCATAAACACTTTCGCAACTTAACGCAAGAGATCTAGTGTAATTCCTATTAGGCATAATCCGGAAAACTAGTAACATACAAATAGCATATATGCCACATGTATTTAGATGTATAATTAGCTCAATTACAAATAGTAATGATTACTTATTAATCTCTATTAACAAAGTTAAAACACAAGTAAACACGCATAATCATCTAGCATATACATAAAGATATTCGTCGTTGTTTTGTGTATTAGATACAACGTTGTATACTTAGCTTAATTTTATTTGAAAATAAAATAGTTTCCTCCGCATTTCAAAAATTAATCAAGATGAATGTTTTGAAAAGATAAATACACCGTTTTTCAAAGATTCATCGACTAGAAATGCTTGACTTGAAAGAAAAGGTAAACTACAAGTTTTACGTCAAAACGAAACATAAAGTTTTGACCGCTATGTAGTATTTTGCATTTCTAACTGACTTAAGTTTGGAAAAACTACTTTGAAGTATTTTTAAATGAAAGCAAACTCAGTTACCTTTAAAATGACGGATGGCACGACTTTTACAGACTTACGGTTGATTTTATATGAATTTTTGAATTTTCCAAATTCTGAGAAAATTGATAGACGGCCCCCGGAAAGGTGATGGCTCCCAGATATATTAGGGGGTCGTCCTAACATTTAAGGGACCGCCACCAGTGACCTAAAAGCATGTTTTTGTACAAAATCATTTGGTGACTTAACTGTAGAACGTAGGACAAGAAGAAGTTGTTCCCGCACATAAATTTCATGTTTTAGACATCATTTTTACTCTTAGGACTTAGAAAGACATATACTAACACTTTCAAGCTTTTTGAGAAGATTTTCATTCAAGCTAGTATACGAGGTATATTTAACAACAAATATAGTACGAATCAAACAACAAAACACTTTTCATATTTAATCCTCCTTCATGGGTAATTTGATACATGGACCATACTCTATTTTAAAAACTATTTGTTTTGAAAACTAGAACGACATGGCTCTTGATACCAATTGTGGAAACCGTAGAGGGGGTGAATACATTTCCATTTAAAAACTTTAATTTTTTTGTATCAAATACCTTATCAATGGTGGTGCAAGATGAAGAGTGTTGATACTAGCTCTACAATAACTATACATATGGTAATAAAGCATATCCAATGACATAACCATAAACATAATATTCATGACACAAATATAATCACAACAATATAAACTACTAGTCACACAATCATCTATTGCAAGTATAAAAAGTAAAGCGAATAAATGTAAAAAATAGGTAAGCGAAATGGTAAAAGAAAATGAATGAACCGGTGATTTATATTGGTTTGGTCACGAAGCTCATCTTCGCCCTACTCCACTCCCCGAGTACCCAACTCGGGAGTTACTTCACTAGTCAACAAGCTCCCTTATCGGCGGGGAAAACCATACAAGTTGCTTACATAATTTTTGACACTAAGATAGATGTCGAGTTCTTCTTCAGGTACAACCAAACCCGTTATGTTTTATGGACCAACATAAGAAACCTTGTGTTTTAAGGCCTAAACACATAAACTTTGTCGCTTACATTATTTTCTGAAACTAAGCTAGTTGCCGAGTCCTAATCTTAGCTAGAACCAATCTACCACCCAAACTTGTATTTTGAGGACTAAAATACTAACCTACACACTATCAACATTTCCAGATTTATACACTATCCGGATCTACACAACTACACAAGAATGGAAGACATGAACACGATCTATATGTAACAAATGTTACAAAATGAACTAACTTGACTACATAACTTCGTATCTTGACAATGACGAAAGTTCTTATCTTGCATTTGAGGGAAGAAGGAAAGGATACAAGATTGGATCACATTTAAACATGATTAAACAAGTTAAATGATTAAAGAAATTTAGAGAGAGTTAGTGAGATCTAGAGAGAGAAAGAACTGAAAGAAATCTGTACAAAAGGTTATGAAAATAATTGGAAGTGTCCCACTATTTATAGGAGCTAAAAACCTGTTTGTATGAAAGTGGCGGCCCCCAGATATATTAGGGGTCCACCGGGGATTTAAGGGGGCCGCCCTGACAGACGCTTCTTTATTTGTCTTCTTGTGGTAAAATATTTATCTGGTGAAAATCTAACCTGTTTTAGGAGGGAAAATGGCCAGATTTGAATTTTGAAATAATTACCACATAAAACATTTTTTTATAATTCAAAAATAATTTATCAAATTAATTTTTAAGAAATTATTTTGTTACATTTATAAAAATGTAAAGTTTATGACATTAACTTATTTCTTTGAGCATCCTACAAGTTTAATGTTGTTTATACATACCTTACGTGATTTACGTCGGATGTAGACAAATGTCCGTGTTGATGCAGACGTGAGACGTCGAGAGATGTCGGTGCATGTATGCATTAATGATTTGTGATTACGAGTAACTTGCGCACTTTATGTTACATATTACAAGTCACATGTTTTTCATCACCAAAACATAAAGAGATCGTATAGATTAAAAATCGTAATATTTTCACTAATACATCAGTTCATGAACTTGGGTGATAATTGATTTTAGTTTTCTATATGGAGGAGCATAATGAAGTATGTCCTCATCAAGTAGTTATTTGAGGTGTTTCTTGGGTGAAGATATTCATCTGCTAGATATGTCTCAGATTTAGTGATGCTAATTTCTTCAGTTGATGAATTTAAGAACCTGATGGTTTCCATAATTTCATCAAAAGTTATGTGAACGGTTTCTTTAGTTTTTTGTCTTCTTTTATTTAAGACCTCAAAAGATTTAGAGGCAAGAGAGTACCCAGGGAAGTATCCATCATCATCTTTACCATCAAACATTCCTAGATGATCTTTGTGGTTGTTGTTGGGGCAACATTGACTAAGATCTCTTTTATGTTTTTAACGATGACAAATAAACGTTCTCAACTCTTAAAATCATAAACGATAGCTAAAAATGACCAAAACCTAAATAGTGGTTCTGGCATGCTGGGTGCGCGCCAGCGCGCCAGACTCGAATTGAGTTTTGGTGATTTTTACTTGTCAGCTTTCCTCTTACCCGACACATGTAGATCTCTCAATAAAGGTATGTATATGATACTTGAGCAATTAGAAACACTCAAAAAAGGTTCAGACTTAGAGAGAGATAAAAACAAGTCCTCTAGTTTTCAATAAAACACAACTCTTTTTCTTTACCAAACGTCTATAGCCAAGGAAAAAACTCTTTTCTAAACCAAGTATAATCATACTTTCAACATACCATCAAATGAAATTATTCATTTGACCTTAGTCCAGATTTACGTGTCTCTAATCATGTAATGGGTTTACTCCCTTATTAGTCAAACTAAGTCAAAGGTTACTTTGCATAAATGCCTCTTCTTTTTACAAGATGTGGTTGACTTGAGATGCAAAGCACTTAGCTTGTTTGCATCAAGATGATTAGTGATCATCTTAATTGTTGATAATCATGGATTAAGTCTTAATGACTATTTGAGTTTGTGTTAATTGTTAGTTAATTATACTATGATTTTTAACTTCCAAAACACTTAAATGTTTTCAAAATCCCATACTCACTACACATCTCTTACATACCATTCTCCACTAAACATTCTCACAATCATTTGTTAATTCCTTATTCCCAAACAAATGATTATACACATTCTCTTACATAATCCCAACATTTCTATAAACATTCTTTCAACTTTCCCAAATACATTCCTTAATGATTATTGCCTAACTCTTTTCTTTATTGAAAGGAAATATGATTCACCCATATAATCAGTCCTTTGATTATCTTCCTCTTCATCACCATCACATAAGCCTTCAACTTTAAGCCTTCACCACATACAACCTTCCCAAGCTTAACCCACATATGACAACTCACATTTCTTTATACAATGTACTCTCTTGTACTTGTTGTCTCCCACCTTCTCAACATAGGCTCTTAAGTGACCTGTCACTAAATTCTCCTAACTTATTCCCTTATCCACTCACACACTCTCATATTTGAATTTCATAATACACTTTGAAATTCATATCAGACATACACATTCTCAAAGCTTCCCATACACACTATCTTTTCTAAACCTTCCCTTACACACTTCTATGCCAACTCATCCTTTCCTAACATTTAAATTTTAAAATGGTAATTTGAGCTAAATCTCCCTTCTATCACATCGATGCCAACTCACACACAACACATATCTTACACTCCTTAAATCTGAATTTGAAATTCAAATTTATCCCTCACAGCATCCACCATTTCTCCCCAAGTTTGGCATATTCCTTTGGCATATTCTTTCTTTCTTAATTATGCCAGCTCACTCACTTAACCATGGTTAGTTTCTAACCCATCAAAGTACACACACAAACCTCTCACAACAATTGAATTTGAAATTTAAATGTGTTGTCTTTCACACAATGACAACTCACCTTAAATACTTTAGCTTGAATTTAAAATTCAAATCATGAGAGGCAAAACCTTTTATCCGTCACATGGAGAATACCCAAACATACGCTTTGTCCAAAACTAACGATCTGGAGGTCGGGGAGGATTAAACAAATAAGTAGCCATATTATTAAGATTGTAGAGAGAGAAAGGAAAGAGTGTGTGTGTTTTCTATAAAGAGAAACAACACACACTTATGAGATACAATATGAATCCTCCACCCCTCTATGGAAGTATAGAGGGGATATATATAGCCCGAGACACGATCTACTTACTACACTTGACATTTCTAGTCCCTGCGTGTCTGGCTAATGTAAACTAATGTAATTCCGTATAAGTTGACATATTTTAAGGCTAACAATCTTCCCCTAATATGTGGACATACGAAATTACTTACAATGTTCCTAACAAGTATAAATACAACATAATAAAATGACATCCAAAGCGCTTCCAATGCTGAAGATGACGTCTTTGTCTTCTAATCTTGATACTTGTACTCCAGCTTAGATCTTCATTGTCTTTACTTGTTTTGGAACCATTATAGTATGCATGAGTTAGATTAACGTCTCCCCAATTCATGCAGCATGTCTTAAAAAGCTTTCTTCATAGACTTATTTTTGGCAAAGTTTCTGAATCAGCTTCCCCCCAAACCAACATCCTTATCTTAAGCAGATTCTGAAACATTGTTGTAGCTTGAACGATCTTCTAACATTGACATTCAAAGTGCACAGCGGAATTTTATAGAAGAATCATCCAATACTTAAAGTACACACTTTATCCCTTTCCCGAAGTTAAAACCAGAATCAACTCTTAAACACTTCACAAACGTTTTATCAAATTGCTATTTGAATTGTTTGACCTTGAGTGTAAGAATGATGGAAAGGTTAAAGCGTGAAGTACAATTGGGGGTTTAGCAAGAATGGGTATTTAAAACTCTAAAATCTAAAAACTCGAGATAGGCTTGTGGCATGCTGGCGCATGGACATCGTGTCAGGCTCGAATTGGATTTTACCAATTTGGATTCTTGGCCTATAAATAGCCGTTCTTGGCTCTTGTATTCCTCACCTCTAGCCATTCTTTCTTTTTCTCTATTTCTCTTCTTCTATCCTCTAAATTTAACATCTAAAGTGTTTTAATCTTCTCATTCTATCATTCTATTAAAGAGAATACATCTCCGCAAGAGAGATACACAAGTACTTAATCCGCACTTGTGTAGTTAGTGTCGAGGGTCTTATTTCTTAATCCATTTCTATTAAAATCGGGTCTCTAGGTTATGTTAAGGCTTGATTCATATATCAACATTCATTCAATTTGGTTATAAGGGAAGTCTTGTATCTTTATGATTAAGCCTAGATTATTGGGTGATATAGTGGGGTTTTTGTATACTTCCAAGGGGAAGTTCTTAGTGGTCCTAGTGATCTTAGTTGTCTTAGGAGTAAGTCGAATCATTGGTAGAATACAATAAGGATTATACTATAAAATAGTTTATGTATCATGGATTCGTAACTGGACGTATAGATGGTATAAACCCCCCATCCGGAATCATTATATATTGTGGTATCTCTCTCTTTATTTATCTCTCTATATGTATATATCTATCTATCCACTTATTGGATGCATTGTCAAGTGGATCACTACACCACTCAGTTTCTTTGAGACTTGAAGTTTCATAAAGTTTGAAGAAGTCGAAAAGACCATATTCACCCACCTACCCTTTACTGTTCTACAGTTGTGTATAAACATTTTACACCCAAAGACATGAAATTATCTGATGTTGGGAATCCTTCCATGAAATATTTAATAAAGGGTTTTTAGTGTCTTTTGATCATTACAAACCTTTTTGAGTAAAGCATGCAGTGCTCAAAGCTTCAGTATAGAATTGTTATGAGAGAAATGAGAGAATTAAATCAGTTTAACCTTGTTCTTGCCAGCTTCACTTGAGGGGTTATGTTGATTCTTTCAACTTTACACCAATTTTTTTCTGGTGTATTCTCGCGCGCTCACTCTCTCTTGTTGTCATTTAGTTGTATTTGTAATTTTATTATCATGTTTTTCTATTTTTTTATTTTTCCCCTAATTTACTATTTAAACTAACACTTCCTTAATGGGGCGGCTGTGTCGTGTTACCCGATTAGTTCGTCTCGATTATAGGTTCATTCGTTTAGTTAGGGGGTTTATCTGGCGTTACTGTTTGTTCGTCGATCACTAAGTGTGTGCTACCTTTCATTCTAATGGAGCGTTTGTTAATACTTAATTACTTGGTGGCTTTGGATTATTGTTTAATTCTATTAATCCAGTGTTGGATACCCGATAGAGGGTTATGTTGATTCTTTCATCTACACCATTTTTTTCTTGTGTATAATTGATGTGTCATTTAGTATATGTAATTATATTATCAAGTTTTACTATTTATATTTTTCCGACTTTACCTATTAACTAACACTAATGGGCAGTGTACCCGATCGATTATAGGTTCATTCGTAAGTAGGGTGTCGATCACTAAGAGTGAGCGTTAATACTTAATCTACTAGTATTCAAATTATCTAAGTTAAATCTAATTAATCCTAATTAAACCTAAACTAACACAAATAGGGGGTTCAGCCTGAGAGAGTGACATGAGTTTAGGTTTAATCTAAAGTAATAAAGCGATAAATGAGAAAATTAACACACATAAGCATATAAACAAACGATAAAGAAGAGGTCAAGCACTTATGTAAGGAAAACGTATTAACCAAGTTTATTTAAATAAAATGTATGAATTGTCTATGAGTGTAATGATTGTACTACTATCGTTGGTGGTATATCATTCCAAAGTTAGGTGACACTTCTCCCTAAACTCTAAGTTTATATAATGGTTAATCCTTTCACAATCAACCAAACCCGCATAAAGTTTACACATGTGATTATAATCTATCTAGATGACAATATTGAAACCTAGCTCATCGAGGCTTTACCAACTTATGGCCTAATAGTTATCGATATACTAGTAGTCTATAATCCACTTAATTACCAAAGGAAACAAAACGTTATTTATAGTCCTAAGATACTTTAGTCTATCATTCACTTAACTAAAAGTAGAAACATGATTTTATTTAAAGCCCTAGTGATCTGGTTATATAGATAAGCAGTATGTAGTATCTATCCCAGACTCTAGCATATAGCTCGAATAACGATTAAGTTACAGCGCTTTATTTATAATCCTAGATCCAGTTGAATGATAGATGAAAACATAATCAAGCACATAAACATGTATGAAGTAATAACCATAATCAACATGCAACGAAAGAGTAAACAATCGATATAAACAAATCAAAACATTAAATCAACATAAACATGGCTAATACCTACAGGTATTAGCCTATAATCTTTATAACAATATACAATATCATATTCGGAATGATTAAATTAGGGTTCATAAAGAAAACGATACTCTAACCGTATGATTATAGCAGAGTATAATGATTACAAGTGTTTTCATATGGAATGAATGCATTTACAGGACCTTCTTATCTTCTAAAATCGTCTAGGAATCGTACTTGGTGGTTAAAGCTCTCTGAAAACCGAATGCTACATTTTCTATTTATAGGTTTGCAAACTAGGTCGATACGGCGTATAGGTGAGGTCCAATATGACGTATCGAGAGTATTTAGCGTGGGCTCTGCGATTATTATATTCTAGAATAATCCTTAACTGCCTCCCAATACGGTGCCTTGATGCATCTGGATACGGCGTATTGGGGTTTTCCTGTCATGTATGTCTTGTGAAGTTAAGGCGCGAATACGCCGTATTTGCATAGGTGAATAGGGCGTATCGGGGGTAAAATGTGCTTGTTTTAAAAGTTGACCAAAGTTTCATATACAGCGTATCTGCTGATATGGATACGACGTATTCTTAATAGTCAAGCAATGGTCTTGAATTCGTCTAAGTCTTGGGATACGATGTATCTATCTAGAATGATACGGGGTATTGATGTCAGATTCAGTATACTTTCTTGAACTTCTTTGTTTATGCTCCAAAAAACATTCTTTTCTCTAACTTTCACCAATTTCTCGATAATAATAGAGATTCATAAAGATAAGCAATTAAGTATCAAATATTATATAAAATAATATAAAATGAGCAATATAGACGGGATAAATGATGCTAATAATTAGACGTTATTTGATGTCATCAAATATCCCCCCACTTGAATCCTACTTGTCCCCAAGTAGACTTTAGATTTAACTTATGGAAATGTATCCTAAACGAATGTCTAAGATTTTTCCTTTAAGCATTTTTATTCAATTACTAATGCACAACCAAACACCTCACGAAATAGGAAATGAAATCACTCAAATCACTCAACTAATCTATGTGGAAACATTTACTAATTCCTCAATTGCTCAGTCGTGACGAGTATTCTATCATAAGGTTGGCAAGGATACACATATCCACCACTAAAGCTAAGGAGTAACAAGTCTAAAAAGGTAAAGTGGGTGAATATGACAAGGCTTAAGGGTTGATCACTCTTTTTAATCTCTATTGATACCAACATTCTAGAAAAGGTGACAAAACCATAAATGCACGCCCAAATCCATGACCGCGACATTTGTGATTGCTCACTCCCTAACTCGAATAAGCTAAAGAATATGATTAAGTAATCTTCACCAATAGTTTTACACCAACAAGGGCGACAAAATCACACATACACATTCAAATCCATGAATGAGACATATGTGATTGCTCAAATCCCTCATTTGAGTAAACCAAAGGTTAGGATGAAGAATGATATATGGTAAGGATTAGGCATGGGAAACATATATAATTGGTGTAAAGTAAAATAACAAAACAGATACATTAAGTCCAACCAATAAACAATAATGTTGCTAGCTACTTTCCTGACCATAACCTTGAAAAAGACACAAATCATCGACTAAATCACGCTTTAACACGGAAAACACACGCTTTGTTTGGTACACACGAATTAGACTCAAAGATGTCTTAATCATCATTATCAACGATCCATATAAACAAACCTAGTTGGTGTTCCCATAACAACCAACTCTCATTAATCCATAATATAGTATAACAATACTGGCGATATCCACCACTTAATATAAAAATCACATAGTTGGTTAATTTTGCGGCCAACTTCTAATAATATATAACAATACTCTACATCGTTGGTTTATAGTACGTACCAATGAATAATCGATTGTCTCATAAATAATAAATTGGTTAAGTTTAGATGAACCGATTATCTCACAATCCTCTCCTTTTTTCTCTTTTACATTTTTTTGTATTTTTCTATTTTCCGATTTCGTTTTTTTAAACAAATCAACTTGAAAACGAATAAATGTGTAAAATTTCACCACTTCACGATCATAATAAATCTAGATAATAATTCCATAACGCTCATGACTCAAATATAAAAATAATAGTGAAAGTAGTAAACACATGAAAAATAAAAGAAACCACTTTCATATTCCCATTGCAATGTGCAATTCCTAACCTAACCAAAGATAAGAAATACGAACACGAACACAGGAAGTGTAAACTTTTACACAAAAACAACTAGCAACCAACCACGTACTTTAATCTACAGGTAGGCTAAGGTGCAAAGGTGTAACGAAACATATTTTAGTGGTGTAAGAAATGAAAGGAATGGCTCAGAAGGTTTTTCTAGGGGTATCTTACTCTAAAAATGAGAGTAACAAAAGGGTCTTATACGGGGTTAACTAACCGGTGTAGTTAGTTAATATCACATAATATTTGTAAACGACATAGGCCATTTGGTTTAATCCTAGAAATTTACCAATCTAGACAAGTCACTCCAATTATAACAATAATACTCATTATGGTGGGCTCGAATAGTATACCAAGCCAAGTTCTAAAGTTTACTACAATCATCGGCACACTCATACATTTGTGGAATTTTAGTAAAATGGGGGAAACAGAATAGGCTTAATCCAATATTGAAGTAAGGGTTATGTGTGTGGGTTATGCAACTAATAATCTTACAAAAACATGCTAAGTTTTTTTTAAATTTATGCATAAATTATGCATATTCTTGTGAAATAAGGACAAGTAGCGTTCTAATTCTTCTCCTCCCACTTGAGATATGCAACGCCCGTGTTGTATAAATTTAACATGAAATACATGAAATATAAAGAATTAGAACAAAAACTCCTCTGAGTTTGCTCGGTATGATCCTCCATAATGAGTTTATGAGCAACTATGGGTGTTGTGTTGCAAAAATCATTTGAATCCTAGCACAAACAACACACATAAGATTCCAGATTATCTGCATACCACCACTTTATTTATCACGTTTAGTACTTCTCTGTCTTAACATAAAGAAAATCATAGCAATTATATCTCCAAATAAATGTCGGTTAGAATAAGAAAATAAAAATGATAACTGTACAAGACAGTCGATACGTCGTATCCATGGTGATAGATACTTCGTACTGAAACATGTAAGATAACTAACCAATACGGGTTAGAGGTCAAATACGTCACGTTCAGAATTATGAATACGTCGTATTGACAAGTTTGACAATAAAGTTTTAAAAGTACTAAAAAATAAAAAGATAATGTGTCCAGGGTATTCGATACGCCGTATTCATTGGGTTGGATATGCCGTATCGACATATTGGGTAGACATACTCGATACAAAAATTGAAATAACATTCTGGGTTGTCTCTCGGCAAGCACTTTTGTTTATTGAAGAGTCTTTAAGTTAGACTCCCTTCAGCTCTACGTTGTCTTTGACACGATCTCGACAATTTCTTCATCCTATCTGTAACAACCCGAATTATACGATGCGTATGAAGATCGTGGATCCAACGTCATAATTATTAATTTATAAATTCATATGATTGAACGTCGACATTTAAAATAATTATTTTCGTATTTTATTTCGAACGAAATTTAAAAATTTTTATTTATGATGTTTCACGAGTCAACGTTTGACCGCGTGTTCGTTAAACGTTTTAAGCAACGTAGAAAAATTTCTACGTACTTCGTTATTATTTTTATGATGAAAATTCGTATTTTTCCTCTTTGTCCCGGGTTAGTCGAAACTGAGTCAAAACTTTATTTTGAAGTTAGTGAATATTTTATAAAATGTTTTAAAATTTAATTAGTGTAACGGAATAAAAATGTTTACGAATGTGGTGTGACCCGAGCTTTGGCCGATTATAAAATAAAAGAAAACACATTGGTACTTATTTTGAAAGAATAAAATGGAAGAAGGGACTAATTGTGCCAAATTTCCAAACTTGTTTCCTATAAAAAGGAGGTGATAACCTCATTAATTTTTTTTTACAAAATTTGGACTTCCTTTTCCTCTCCTCTTTGAACCGTCGGCTGCCACCATTCCACCACCATCATTCGCCGGAAAAATCACATGCATTACGATCCAACTTCAAAATATTAATCCTCTCATCATTCCCTACATATCCCACTAATAAAATAGCACATGCGATGGTTATTTTAGGAGTTTAATTTCGGGTTCAATCCTTGAGGGTTCGAGTTAAAAGAAGGTGTAAAATGGTTATATTAAAGTATTATCGAAGTGGGTTTTGTCGAAAACGGTTCGGGTCATGTGTTTGGGTTGCGTCTGTAGGTTCGAACCACAAGAAAGGCCGAAACCAACACCTTGTGTGTTGTTGTAAGTATCCTAGTTATGTTTATTTCATTGTTTCGTTCTTAATTTGATTTCGTATATTATATGTGATGAGGTCCGACACTTGCGTTGGTTAGAATAGATTGTGAATGGGTAGATTAGTTGACGGAGATAGGTTAGTTAGGCGTATTTTGATGTCGTTGTGAGGTGCAAATGAAGTTTCGATAAGTTTTGAAAATGGTAAATTCGAGCAGTAGGTTTGGCACGGAAAACGAGGTTCGAAAAATCATAAAAACTAATTTTTGATTTGGAAATATGATAGAGTTCGTCTTAATGTACGTTTCGGTAATTCGAACGCTCTGTAACTCCTAATAACGAAGATGTTACGGCGAAAACAAGATTTGAAAACTTAAAAGTCTTTCCAACAGCTATTGCATTTTTTTGTTGCTGTCAGAATTTTACATGGCCGTTTTAAGCACTTTCGAGTCCGTTTCGGCCTTCCGGCAAAACACGAAAGTTGCTCGAAATGACGTTTTAATTTGCCGCAAGGCTCGCTAGTTTTAAAATCGAGTAATAACGGGTCAAAACCCAAGGTCAAAATCTGCATTTTTAGTAAAAATGTCAAAGTTCCTGCAGAAACTTTCAGGGGGCATTTTGGTCATTTTCTGTCGAGTTTCGGGTCTCGGCTAAAACTAAAAAGTTGTCCGGAATGTCGTTTTCTATAAAATCTCTTTTGAGTCCAAGTCGTGAAAATGTGATATAATGGGTCGTTTGGAGCGGGTCAGAGTCAATAATATATATGTATAAAAAGTCAAAGTCAAATAAAGTCTAACGTTGACTTTTGAAAGTCAACGGGTTAATACTAAACTTGTCGGGTATAATAAAAGTAATTAAACGCTATTATTACTACGAGTAAGATATTTTAAACTTAACCGTTATTATGAACGAAGTAGATTCTAAAAATAGAAACTTTTGTAATATACGGGACATAATCCCGATATGAGTAAATAATAATCAAATTGAATGTCGAAGGTTCGACGAGATAATTAAATATTATTATAAATATAATTAGAAGACGAGACTTACTAAAAATGGTAACTTTCCGAAAATAGTAACTTTCCAAGAATAGAAAGTTTTCCGTAAATAGAAAGTTTTCGCTTAACGTGTATAATATGAATAAAGGAATAAATATATATATATATATATTTATATATAAATTTAGTATATAAATATAATATATATATATATTTATATAAATATATATATAATATCTATATATACTAGCTACAGTAACCCGCCCGACGGGCGGTTCGTTTCAGTAATTTTTTTTTGTATAGAAAACGGAAAGGGTGATGTGAGTTTGGGTTATTAACGGTGATTGTGGAGTCCAGATCACCATGAACGGATTAAAACGTATGCTTCAATTATACTTGGACCGGAATCTGTGACACATTCAAGGTATGTTCACAAAACGTATCCAAAGTTTAACAGAAGATCAAGGTCTTATTGTTGATGACCCATACTCAGTTGGGTTTTTGCCCACCCCTAGAGAACTTAAAACTGCTGCAACTGTTGAACGAACATTTTGCTCCATCTTTATTTTAGACATTGCGTGATACGTTCATCCAATCAATAGTTAATAACTATTGAATAAGTTATAGGGAAGACGATTAAGGACTTTTAAATTAAATTACCTGGAAGGTAGCATGTCCAAGTTTATGTGCTTCAAATCTTGAATTATTCACAAGTTCAACTACATTAGATGGTAATACCTTCAATAGAAGATTTAAAATCCTAGCCGAAATCCATGAATCTTCATTGTTATTTGGCATAGCGTTGGAAGTAAGCAGCAAACTGAAGAGAAAGGGCTACCAAATATAATTAAAATATAGTAGAAAATCATAGTAAACAAAAGACGAGAATAATATAGTAGAAAATCATGTCGAGAATAATCATGTTACTGAAAAAGTTAATAATAGTAAACAAAAGACGAAACTCACCTCTATGTTTGTATTAATCATACGGTTAAATAATTATCATAAGTTACATTCCCATGTCTGCACCAACACCAGTAAACAATAGATTTGCTAATCATGTATCCATTCTTTACAACCTCTTCTCATTAATATAAAGTGCAACACCTGTTATAAAGAAAATTCATATATGCTAGTAACATAACCCGCCTCAAATAGGTGCAATGAGAAGTGGGAAGACTACGCCTAGAACACTTGTAGGTTCACTGCAAAAGAACCAGAGAATGATGTAAGGATCGGAATCTAAATCTAAAGATAGGTAAATGATGTAGAAGATGTATATGTTATTTCTGCGAAATATTAGAAGGAGAATAACTTGTAATTTAACAGCCATATCAATATACCACACTGAAGAAAGGCTCTGCGAGAAACGATCAAAGTGATAGATGAAAGACCTGATTTAAACCGCCCAGCAGCTAGAGAACTCTGATATAAGTTTCAAAAGTATTCCATGAGTAAACTAAAGCAAAAGCTCTTATAAAATTTTATTTGGTTTTATTGTGATATTAAGTGTGTAGCTGTTGGATTTTTAAGACGATGTGATGGAACTCTTTTAAAGCGTTAGACGGTTCTACGTAACCCGCCCAACGGGTTGGTTTGCTTTATAATAAACAAAACGGATCGAGTGGCCAGAAAGTGGCCCAAAGTATACAAATCCAAACTCATTTAATGGTTGTGTATGTACCTGAAAAGAATGTTACACTTTGCGGTTCCCTCTTCCGTTTTGGTCTCAATAGTGTCATTCATTCTCTTCGGTTGGAGTTTGCAAAGTATTTGATGAAGGTACCCTCCACCCGGTCCAGGAGATGATTAACCTAAAGTCTACAAATTTACGTAACGTGTCATCTGTTCACAGGAGATATCACCACCTATGAACTAAATATAAAAAAATGCCGAGCAAACCTCATCACAACTCCCAATGTAAGAGTCATCCGCAGTTTTCATGTATGACCTTGCCGCCCTTCTTTCTGCAACCTGCATATGCACAGTAAAATTTGAAAATTATAGCAAGTAGCAACTTCAATCCGTTCATGATCATTCTTATAAAAATGGCTTCAAAATACAGTCATTTTGTTTACTGAAAAAGTAAGATAATAATAGGCTTTGAGTATGTCAATAGTTCCCTAACCTTTTCAAACTTTTTCAAGATCTTCGAGAAGGCTTGGAGTTTTACATAACAGTTCCAATCATAAACAAAAAGAACATGTGTCATGTTTCCATCTCATATGCTATCGCACAATAAAAGATCAATAAAAGTTAACAAATATCATTATCCGTTTAACACCTGTAATGCTTCAGAAGATGAAGTTTAAGGTAAAATTCAACAAAGACAACTTTTAGCCGTCCTTCCGGTTCTTTTAGCTCCGCCTTCTTAAACCGTAAATTCTTGTCTTTTGAATCATTAAGGACACTTCTAATGGTTAACATCGGGTCTTCAAAGGTATTGTTCATCCTCACACGGTCAAGATATCCAAAGGTTCTGTTTCATATTTGTCGGAATTAGCCCTGTTACTACAGACAACAGAATTAAAAAGGGAATAAAACTTACCTTGTCCATGATTATTAGTTCTGATGGTTGTTTCACTTTGATCCGAAATGCTATTAAAGCATGCATCTGCTTATTTAATGAAGCAGCCTCCTCAATCACTTCTTCCACTTTGTCCCTATAAAAAGTATTCACCTTGTTAAGCTCTTCATCGAGCCTCTCAAAAAACATAATCTCACTTTCTCCTCCTTCTTGATGTGGCATGAGAAAATTGGTGTTGTATTCTTCTGTATGATCATCTTTATTAACGGTTTCGACAGCTATAACTTGGTTCTCGATCTCATCCTCCTTAGTCTCATCAAAGATTTTTCGCATGTCGAGGCCACTAAAGGGTCTGAGTAATGATGACTTCTGCTGTGAAGTTGTCGCTGGTGTTGAAGGGCCTTTGCTTTGTTTGAATTCTCGGAGTTCTTGTAGTACTCTTTTTGGTCCATTATGTCCACGTAGGCTTCGATCCATTCGGGTACCTTCTGTTTTTAAGCTCCTTTCCAAACTTCATGGTCGAGGACTAATGCAATCAGCTATATGAGAAATAAAGAAAAAGTATAGCAGACCTTAGTACCATGCTGCTTATTCAAGGATTCGTTCCACATGTTGGCAGCATATGTAGGCTGCATATGATGTCACATGTTCATACAAAACCTTTTGTTAAAAAAGGACACGAAAGTGTTAGCGGGTCACACGTTACTCAACCCACCTGACATGCCCATCGTGCACCTTTAATCCAATCGTATACGACGCAATATTATCGACTGCATTAACCAATCAACTTATAAAATCCATCATAAAGTGGCACACATGGACCTTTTAACAAACTAACATGAGATGCTTATGAAATTTCAGTTTAATTAGCCATACAATACAACACTTGAGAAGCAATAAACTGATCATACTTTGCCTATTAACCTTAAAGTTTGGATAAATGTAGCAGACAATGGAAATGATGCATGGCCTTTTCTACTATAGGAGCATATGGACCACTGCCATAGGCTAGTGATTCCAACCCTCTTTGAACTAACTTACATAGCATGATATCTTCCATCTAGAATTCATACCAAATTTAGGGTCATATCATATTACAGTACTACTACATATGTGCATATTTAACCAAACAGCCATAAATCATGTATGATATCTGCATACCTGAACTCGCTCGCTGACTTTTAAACTTTTTGCCACAAAATCTTCATCATCTTACAAACAGAAGCTATTTATTGACAAAACTGCACATTGCGGAAGTAATTCACTGTATCTAAAAGAGTTTGGTTTACTTGTTACCTTAAGAGAAGTATTCAGGAAGTAATCAAAAACCACTTTTCATTTTCGGGGTCCTAAAGGAAGCACACGATTTGTGTCCATCCATGGCCCGTACCTGTATCATTTAATTAGCCATACAATACAATACTCGAGAACAATAAACTGAACATACATGCCTATTGATCATGAAGTTTTGATAAATGAAAGCGTATAAAGACTTCGCTCCAAGCCTATCAAGATTTTCTTGGTGTTGAAGTTCGGCTCCTTCACCTCTTTGTATGGTTACTTCCTCAAACACCTTAAAGAACAAATCTCATTCAGTTTGTATTTTGAACTGTCCAACCATGTATGCCAAGTTAAATGTTATACGGTAATAAATAAGTAGTGAGCATTCTGTGGTGGAATAACATACACAAATTTCAAGCATCAAAAAGATCTCTGCACGCATCAAGTATACTGAGTCTTTATACCTGACAGATTTGGCTAGATGCTTCTCAAAATCAACAGTCTTCCATTGCTACTGGAACTAATTTAAACATCCTATCATGCTTCTCAAAATCAACATAGTAACCCTGCATGAATTACAATGAGGAATTAAGCGTAAATAATGTATAACAGGAAAAAGGATCAACATAGTAAAGTGAGACATATTTACCAATAATGATGAGTTTTAGGACGAAAATACTCAAAACCATACACGTTTTCTAAAACAATATTGTTAAAGAAGTCGTGCTCCAAATCTCCATTTGAAAGATCATACATACAATTAATAACTTATACACAAATCAAAAGAAGTACGTTGACGCCTTGAGTGCTAATTGTTTGGCGTGTTTCACACGTTCACTTACAGTGAATTAAAAGGTGTTTAGCTACGGTTTTTCTAAAAAAGAGGCGTATCATACAAGATTATTAGGGTTTTGATAAAAAAGACGTGTATGTATTTGGAATGCGTTATAGAGTATATCTTGAAAGTTAAATTTTGTTTTGTATTACACCATATTATTATTGTTTTGATAATAGAAAACAAAGTGTGTCTTGGCTCACTTGGTAAACATGATAGGAACTTAAGCCTAGGCCATGAGTTCGAATCTAGATAAGGGTTATATTTTTTAACAAAATTCGAAATTAATGCAAAATGGGTGCCATGTCATCAATGAGGTGGCGCCCAGTCACTAAATCATGTTTATATAGTCATATTTAGCCCCATATATATGTTATAGATATATATATAAAAGCTTGGTATAAAAATATGAAAAGTGTATTATAGAGTCAACATGGAGGACTTGTTTGTAACTTCTAATACTCTGTAACTCACCATATTTTGGGGAAAATAAAACCGCCAATTAATTAAGAAAATTGGATCTGCTAATTATTAATCCGGCGGCAATTCTGATTTTGGGGCTAAGAAGTCCGAAACTCAAGGCTCCACTTTCTTCCCACACCATTAAGGTTAGATTTTATTAATTAAAATTAAATGTCAGAATCGGTTCAGGTTGAAGAACTAGATTTTCAAACTGAAGCAAAGGTTTCAGTTTATCTTCACGAAAATCAAATGCTTTCCTTACTATGCGATCTGTTGTTTCTCTTCGTTGTTGTTTATTGTGGTTGCTATTTACAATTTTGACTCATTCTTGTTGGCTTCATATATGATAACAATAACATGTTTGCTGAATTTTTTTTATGATCAATAGAATACAAGGGTTCAATAAAAATAGAATCTAGCGATCTTGTTGTTCATTGGTGGGACACACAATCAGTATTCAATTTCGATCAAATAGTAATTTAGTGTATTGTTTTACACTAATATCTTGTGTTGTGTTGGGATTTAATAACTAGTTAAACCATTAACTACGAATATGCAGCGGATGGATCTAGTTTTAGTATATAGATTAACACATAATGTAAGTAAAAGAAACTTACCTTTTGATCATGATCTTGAAACGAAGTAGTGGTTAAATTACCACTTCTACGGTTGCTCACACAATCACGTGAACCAAACACGCCAAGTGTGCTAGCCTTGACTTCACGAACCAAACACCACGTGTTATAACCGAAATCCAAACGCACCTGTTGAGCTTGAACCGAAAACCAAGAAACCCTAAAAAGGGTTTGTACCGAAAACCTTAGAACTGAAATTCGGTTAGAGTTTATAACCAAAACCGAAAACCATAACTTGGGTTTTGTGTATCGTCGAGCTAGGAGAACACCAAACAAACACCACGTGTAGATCTTGTAACGTCGAGCTAAGAGAACAAGTAAAATCAAAAACCCTAAAAGGGTTGTTGATCGAATTCAGTTGGGAGAGGTCGAACCGAAAATCCTTTAGGGATTTCGGTCAACCGATTTTGGGAGAGAGGGGAGAGCAAAAATGTTAAGTGATTTTAGGGTTTTTTGAGTTGTAGAATAAATAATTATGAGGGCGTGTATTATACTACTCAAACCATAGTTCTAGATAAACTAGAATACCCCAAATCCTTATCACATAACAACTCTTCCCTTATCTCCAAAATTGAACCCATAAACCCCATTCTAGAAGCCTAGGGGGTCGGTCACTTATAGTGTTCCCCTTAGGGTTCGGGTTTTGTCCAATTAAGCCCCTTGGTTTATTATTTAAAAGTTCGTTAAGTTAGTTATACAAGTAACGTAAACTAACGACTATTTAAATATTTATCGTGAAGTATTAAACGCATTCTTCGTGTATTAACGTGTGTGCCCTTAATAGGCTCACGTATTTCTAATGTATAAAATGCAGAACCAACTCACATAATCCAACAGCTCCCACTTGGGAGTTGGAGTAGCAGTCAGCATTTATACTGACAAAGGAAACGTCTAGCAACACTCACATTGTCTTTAAATTAGAAATACTTGAGATAAAGTTTCAAGAATAATCTCAGCTATTAATGGTTATGTATTTCTTGCTATTATCAT
>BQNB010088863.1:0-27549 GCA_026074375.1 Tanacetum coccineum
AATATGAACGGTTTTAAACTTGCACATTTGGTCCCTATCTATATCTCTCAGACTTGGGAACCCAAGTTGTCAGTTTAGGCAGGAAGTGGTATCTTATCGAGAGTAAATGTGCAAATAGTGAAATGACGAGTTTGCCCATCACGTGCAAGATTGTTAGTCTAGATAACAATCGTTAGCCAAAAAAGGACCAAGGGTGAGAATTTGGGGGTTTTGGGGATTATGAAAGCTAGGAAATATTAAAAATGCTAATATGTAAGAATTGACCATACTTTGGGGACCAACGGTGCACTTTAGTAAAAAAGAAAACAACTAACAGGTATGCTATAAACAAACAAGTTTTCACATTTTGAGTAAACTATTGATCCCAATCCTTGATCGATTCTTTAGATTGTCTAAGGTTAAATTACCTTAGATAAATCCAAAATAACTTGTTGTAGAAACTTTGTATGTATACTAAAGTGTATGCGGAATCTACACCTTAATACCTAGAAGTATTATGAATAAAACAGTAATCTTGATCAAACAAAGATATAACCAAACACTTCAATATTATTAGATTAATAATACGAGTACTCTTCACTAGTACTAGGGTTTACAACCTTGGAGCTTTTCTGAATCGACTTGACAACTATGAAAACTTATATGCAAAATTGATATCTCAACTAATGCCCTAGAGCCTCCTTTTATAGACTAAGGAGTCCTAGTCGGCTTATAATACATTCCTAAGATATCTTAATCTTTTCTAAACATAAACGTAATCTTTTAAATAAATACATTATGTATATCTTGTACATAAATATC
The DNA here is from genome assembly GCA_026074375.1 of Tanacetum coccineum. Taxonomy (NCBI): domain Eukaryota; kingdom Viridiplantae; phylum Streptophyta; class Magnoliopsida; order Asterales; family Asteraceae; genus Tanacetum; species Tanacetum coccineum. The sequence goes on from BQNB010088863.1 coordinate 802, forward strand.
TCAATACTTATCTTCACAAGTATTCTTGTTCTCCAAACAATCTTTATCTCTTTAATTCGTCTTTATCCTCTTGACAGTAGAAAGTATTTAAGCAGTTGTAATCCCGCAGTTGTAATCTTTTCACCAGCAACACTAATTAACATAAGCAGTAGTAACATTAGTACTAGCAGTACTAATATATACTCATAGTAGTAACTTGTTCTAGCAGTCTTAACATTTACTACTAGCAGCACTAACTACTTAGCTTATATTTTAGTCTTCAACGCTGAGCAGTCTTAACTTCAACTAACAACAGTAACTTTATGCTATCAGTACTAAATTATACTAACAGTAGTAACTAGCAGTGGTAACATTATACTACCAGTACTAACTACTTAGCATAATTTTCATTATATACCTGAGCAGTAGTAATTTCTAAGAATCCTTGAAGTCTTTTAAGTCCCAACACCAAGCCAACCTTCAGTTTCCACTCACGTGGTAACTAAAATGCATAAAGAGGCCCTACAAGCAACTAGTGTCCAAACTTCTTTAAGGAGCACTGGTGAAGAAAGAGCCGACCCTCAGCTTAGTAGTGTAGAGTCAACATCTTAAACTAAACTTGTTTATTCAGCTTCTACCATTGTCCACTCTAAGTCTGGATCAGGATAGGATGCTTTAGCAGATTTTACAGTTGAAGCTGATCTTGGAAAATCTGGTCCCAAGGATTCTTTATCTCAACAACAAGGTAATGATGAAGGAACCATGAACTTTTCACTTGATCATATTATTACACGGAGTAACCCAAGTGTTCTTGTAGACAAAACCCAATCTGCTGAAGATAGGTTAAAAATTGCCTACACTAAAACAGGAACTGAGAAAATATCAGATATTAAACACCTGTTTAAGACTTGATGAAATCAAATGGGCTGACCTAACAGAGTTGGTAAAAGAAACGGGTGTTGAAGCTATAGACTTGGATTCCCCTAAAGATGACCAACCAATTCAGATTTCTAGTGATGATGAGGCATACATTCAAGCTAAAGTTCATACTGAAACTAAAGACGCTTCAGTTCTACAACCTCCTCCATCTCTAAATTCTATCAAGATTCAAGAGCTTTCAAATCAAGTTCTTTTTATTCAGTCTAAAAAATACAAGCTGGAGAAAGAAAAGGTTGATGTTGAAGCTAAAGCTGCCTTATTGAAAGCACAACCTTCATTTCTTAATGTTCAATAGCTCACAGAGCTTCTTGTAAATTCCTTGAAACCTGAACTTGATTTTCTGACACAATTCGAATTTTAGATTGCAAAAATCTTTAGAATATTTTATGTGATGTCACCTATGATGTATCCAATAACAAAAATGATATTTCTATTTTATAGAAATGTGGTAAAGAAAAACTTTAAGATTATTTTGTTAATTCTAAGCATTTACTTATTTTGAAAAATAAAGTGTATGTATATTTTAACCAAAGTGACTAAGTTGATTAAAATATATCATGCATGTTTTGATAGAGACCGAGTTTTTGGAAATGCAAAGTAGTAATGATGTATAATGCAAATGATGAGTAGGATAAGAGAAGAGTAATAATAGTCGAGTTAGAAAACTATTAGTTTAAAACTAATAAACTCTATTTTCTACTTCTGATGATTTTTATATATTTCATCAACAAAACATGAACGGATAGTATCATAAAAATTTAATTAAGTTTTACAACAGTTTTATTTGTATTAACACGTTTTTTAGTATCGTTTGAATTAATTATCATTTAGGTTAGACTTTAATCGTTTCATTCTATGACATTTGTATTATACAAGGCTATGAGCTAATACCTTTAGGTTAATTTCCATACTTTTGATAATTTTATGTAGTTTTGTTTCTTTAAGATTGTATGCTTATTCGTTATGAGTTGTTTTATGTTTATCAATTTATACGCATTTACGTGCTTAAGTATGTGACTTATCATTCAACTAGATCTAGGGATACAAATAGAGCGTTAGCTAGAGTCTGGGATGGCTCTCCATACAAGCAATATATATATCTAGAGTAATAAGATCAGAAATATTGACCTATCTTTGCCCTTGGTTTAGTGAATAGTTAGACTAAACATAGTACCTAGGACTAACAAATAACGTCTGATTCCTTGGTAAAAGATCTAGATAGTGACAACTAGTATATAAAGAGTCGTTAGCAGTAAGTTTGTAAAGTCTCATTGAGCTAGGATTCGATAAGATAACCATTATTATCTCATAAGATATATTATAATCAATTATGAATGCTTTATGTGGATGTGTTTAATTGTGATAAAATTGGTGCATCTAGGGTTTAGGAAGAAGTACCGCATAAACCTACGAATGATATATCACTAAGGAGATAAGACAATCATTGCACTTATAAACAAAACCTGCGTTTTATTAGATTAAACATGGTTAGTAATTGTTTTCCTTACATTAGGCTTGACCACTTCTCTATCTTCTGAATATCAAACGTTGTGTTAATCGCCCTCATCTTATTAAGTGAACCAAAAGTCGTGCTAGTCTCTCAGGCTGAAAACCCTCCTGTAGGATCCCGTAAACACTTCACTCAGAGAATCAAACACGAAATGAACTAGAAAAAAGAATGAGAGTGAGTTGAACTTTTAGAGAGAGAAAAAAGAGAGAGAATTGAAAGAGAAAAGGAAAAGATAAGATTTAGATATTTTGAACAACTTCTAACAACTAACTTTTCCAACTGGAAAAGTTCCTTATATACCCCGACACTTAAAAGTGACGCGCGGGATATTTAACTAGGACCCGGGCTCGGGTTTTGCTTGGGATTAAACCCCAAATAAAAACCGGAACATATACGAATAATTAGATAACTATCAAGAGCCCTATTCCCCTGATATTATCCTATTACAACGTTAACTAATTAAAGACCGAAGCTCCATCGTAGAGTGACCAAACTTCCTTGTTCGACTCAATAAATTGAGGCTAACAATCTCCCCCGAAGTGAGGTCTTGAAACATACTAGAAACGAGCATCCTTTATAGACATCATAAAATTGATGCTAACAATCTCCCACCGAAGTGAGTTCATTGATGACACCCCTCATGAGATCAGTGTGAATAGCATTTGTCGGTAAGCTCTGAGTGTTCTTGGTGCATTGTCTTCGTTGTAGGCTTGTTCCTTACAGCTTTCGATCTTGACTTGATCCTTTGTCATTGTCTTTATCATCTTTGCCATCTTGCGATCTTTATGTCTTTGACCATACAAACAAGCTCTTAACTTTTGCATTATCATTGAAAGCTTCAATCAAGTTTTGCGGATGTCTTTGTCTTTAAATCTTGAGCTTTCTAGATAGTATGTCTTCGTAAATTTAGCATTTGAATGGATTAGGTTGCCGTTACCAAACCGTTTGAACCTGCAGGTTTACGTTAGTGATAAACGAGAAAATTGATTTGAAAATAAATCGACGTGTCACTCGTTAAAGAGTTTTTGTAACACACGAGAGTGTCATGTTTTTCACAAAATTCACAACCGTCAAATTCATTACTGGACCAAATTGAATATCCAGTTTGGCACAAGTTAGATTCATAAAGAAATCTCAGCAAGTCACCTACCAAGAGCATTGTTTGATGCAGGCCAAGCAAGGATTTCCCCAACTCAATGTGAATACATTAGTATCACTCTGGATGTTCTGGCAAATATCACAATGATATTGCGTAGGACACTTGATAATAGCTTGTGAACTTGAAGATGTTCAACAACTAAAGTGTTTTGAAATGGAATGTGTCCTAACGCGATTTTTATTGAACTAATTGCTCTAGACTTGATTAGTGGCATTTTGGTTTTAGTACTCCGTAATCAGGATCAGTTTTCCACTTATAATCCTAATTAATATCAACGCGATCCTCGGAATGGAGATGTCAATAGATAACGTGTGTATCTCAGTGACAAATGAGACCAGTTTCTGTTTGATAATATAACCCAATGCTGGGAAGGGTTGTGCATTGCATACACTTTGTCCATGATGTCGTTTTCAATGTCAGCACTCAACTGTGATTCTGGACAGCATATATATGACCCCGGTTTCTGCCTTAAGATGTGGGAGGCTTCTGTTTACACCTTTATCCATGCATTATTTTTCATCTCTCAACGCCTTCAATGCTTACCAAGGATGCATTAACTAGCACCATGTTGTGATTGTTCCATTGTTAACTCAATCTTAGTCGCATTATTCCCATATACATTCATCTCCAATCATACCTAAGGACTGCTATTCATAACTTTGGATTATCCTTTTGGGTAGATCCTACCGGTTCTGGTTAGGATCATAATATTGAATTCCCTAACCTAACACCACCTTATCGACTTCAGAATCGACGTAAAATTAAGATGTTTGTTGGGTATAAGACCGAACCAAAAAACCTTTACTTTTCTGTTACAGCAACATTGAGTCGATTAGATCATATTTAATTACATTTTCTCCCCATATTTTAAATATAATAAACACTTAGTTTGAGAAAACCTAGTAGATTAAAATATGGTTCAGTCACGAAATGGATGACCTTGTTTTGATAACTGTTTTGGAATACATAAGAATGGTTGTTGATGATGTATCCAAGAACATTAAAAAACTTGTATTATTTTCGAAAAACTCCCCTCAAAATAGGACCAATTGAGAAATTGTTGTCCTTTTGAAAACAATGTGTGGGTTGGAGTGTTGAACACACAATTTTGAAAGATTAATGAATTGTCATCAAGAAATTCTGAAAAATAGTGTTTAACTTTTGAAAAACCAATTTTAAGACTTCTCCTCTAACGGTTAAGGGGTAAGCGTCACTGAAGCGTACACTAACCTTCTCTTGAGCTAAAAGAACATTGAATGTCTTTATGAACATCTGCTCAAACAGAAAACGTTAAATTTTCTCGTGTGAGGATAAGTTTATAAACCTTCCTTTTATTTGAAGTCCGAGTTATGTACTAGATATTTGCACATAATCCATTTAGAAAAATAGAAATGACAGTTTGAAACTCACGCTCGAACTTCATTACACACCCGTGTGCCAATGTTAATCGACATTTCTAAGCACGTAAATATTATCAATTCGCAAGAGACAAAATGTCGAGAAGAAACATTTAGAAATTTTCTATATTCAGATTTGTATTTATAATAGTAGTTACCTGTTGTCCCAGCAATTGCTTGTGATGGTGGAAAGTAATTCAACTCTTAGTCATGATTAGCAGTCTTGACTGCTAGAGGAACAGACATTTATAACAGCTTTTGAACTTAGACATTTCATTGCTGTGGTCCGTGAAATACGAGTTCGGAATGGTTATGATCAGAATTCATTAGCCATGAAGACCTGAAGGCCCTGAACTATTTAAACAACATCTAGACATGATGGACCAGAGGCTTGAACTGCTGTGTTCAAACGTCAATTTTTTTGAACATTGAGGAACGGGCCTGAAGTGTTATTTTCAGCAGACGCCATTTGATGTAGCTCATCTTTTGTGAAACCATTCTGGCACTAAGGAATCTTAAGATATCAAAATATCACAACCACACTCTGAGATTTTTCTGCATTTCATTAATAGTGCATCTGCATTTAAGGTCAATCTTTGTTGCTATTTGACCATTGAATGATATACCATGCACTTAAATCCAGAGTTGTTTCTGTGCATGAATATAGGGATTTCTAATATTGAAACATGCGTGGGTTCACTGTCAACCTTAGCCCGTGCAAGAGTTAATAACTTTCCGTGGGAATCCCCCACCTAGAGAACGAATATTACTAAAGATTCTACAGTTGGTTTTCCCACCTAAGACAAGATCAGTATTCATAAGTTTTCTTTGGGACAGTGGAAGACTTATTTGTTTTTAGAACCTATGTCCTGTGGGGAACTGTCTTACTGGTTTCTAGATCACTTACTTTTTCTACGGCATATATCTCTTTGGTTGTCTTATGGGATTTTGCATCTTTTCTGTCAGAGGCAACGAGGGATTTAAACCTTAGAGGTATTCTAAGACGCATTCAATCATGATTTGCACAGTAAAGGAACATTTTGGCATGTAGGAACATGCAATCCATTGACTTCAAGAAAGGCTTTTGTTCTATGTCTCCTAAGTGAACATCTTTGTTTGAAACCCGACTACTCATTGATGCTTGCCAATTCCTAGGTTTTGGTTTGCAACCACTAGCAGTGTTGGGTAATCTAGCAAGAGTAATCACACTAGGTTTTGACTTCACATCTTTGTCTTTCTGAAGTTGTGCCACTTTCTTACTTTCTCTAGTATTAGTTATGAACCTGTCATTTGAGCCTACTTTTTCCCTTGGTACTGATGTACACATGCTGTGGGCAATTCCTAGAGGGCCAGGTGCAATCAAATTGGGTGTTTCAAACTGCTGTTTTCTACATTCTGAGGCAAATCTTTGAGTTACTTGTTTAAACAAACCATCTGACACATTAGTTTTATCAACCGACTATTTCTTTAGAAAACTTCTCATTTCAGGAGAATTTGAAAAAGGAGTAGGTTTTCCTAAAACTGATGGTTTTGGAATTCGTTTGAAGCATTTGTTGTTCGAACACGATGGTTCTATTAAACTGAGTTTCCACAGACTTTCCTTGCAGTTCTCGATGAGTTTCTTTAAACTCAATTATTGCTATGCTCTTGTCTTGCATTGAGCTTCAAATCTTGTATTTCATGATCTTGTTCACGTACTTTCGAATACATTAATCCTTTCTTTGGCAAACTGATTGTTTACATTTGTTTCATTACATTGTTTACAAGCAATTCAAAGAGAATTCGAGTGTTTTTCAAGTTTAGAAAACTTTTAAACAAATAATAATGAACATCTTTGTTAACAATTCAGTTTGTTTCGAAAGCTTTTGTGCAGAAGACATTCAAATTCTTTGACTTTGTGAAGATACAACATTGTATAACATATTACATTTAAATCAACAGAGAAGCAAATAGACGAACATGTAACATCTTTAGATACACACTCTTCGAGAAGTAGATCATATATGTTTGAAAAATCAGCCTTTTCAGATTCAAGTTCGTCCATCTCCTTTTCAAGGATTTAACGTACTCCAAATCGTCATGCATTTCCTTTTTTAGTTCATGAACAAAACAATGACTGTCTAGTATAGTTTTGTCTGAAAGAGGCATTAATAAGATTTTGATCAAAACTTCCATACTCTTAGCAGTTGGGATAATTGAATGCACTATTATATGATTAACCAAGTTGTTGCAATTTTCAAAATGATTGAAGTTGTTTGTCATTTCGTTATAAAGTAGTCTACTTTTACTAATGGATTTAGACATGGGTAGAAAGGCCAGGTTTTTAGCAATGTTTGGCTTTGTCCTTCAACACAAACGTTTTTCTCCACATTGTCTTCCTAACTATCCTTTAGCGCGCTCCAACTGATCAAGATAGGATTTTGGATGGTGTATGAAAAGTTTCATAAAGACTGTTTTGATATGTGTAATCATATGGTTTCACTTTATCTTTATCCAATTTTGATCTACTCTGCTTTTCAAGAGTCACTGTCTCTTCCCCATTGGGGCAAAATCTGTTTATAGGATCAGAAGTATCATATGGGATCTCATACAAACGAGGCTTTTCAGATGAGCTTCTGAGGTACTTATGGATTAGCAAAGGATGAATCTACCCTTATAAGCGTTGCCGCATTTGGGTGTCTACATGTGAAGAAGGTCCATAATTGACTTGATTGCGGTTTATAAATGAATTTCATTAAAAACTTTATTTGTTTGTCCATTTCAATCATCGGTGTCAATGTCTTTTTCCTATCCTTAACTTATAAATAAATCCGAAATAACCTACTATTCTCTTTTGAGTTGACCTGTCAAATTGTGACCTAGTTAACAGACTCTTTTTGGCTACTCATCGTAGTTTCTGATTGACAACTAAAATTTCATAGGTTTTAGTTTTTAAAAACCCTCCTTGATATGTCAATGTCTTTAGCGAGCTAAAAGTCCTAAAGTTTTCATTTTAACATTGTTTGAAGTATTTTATAATCACAACGTTCAGTCAATAGGGCCGTAGTTACTTCTCAAGCTCAATCTGTTTGGTCTGAAGTGCAATCAGAACAACTATCCCACTGCTATAGCCTCCCCTAGACCCCTACTAGACTCAACTAGGTTATTTTTGCACTCCTTCATCTTGAGTTAATGATGGCATTTCTTTCTTAATGTTCTTAATACGTATTTGTTTACCTCCGTATCAAGAGTCAAATTAGCAATTAAATTAGCAAGCGTAGCACGCTCATACAGTCACATTCGAACAAATCATCCGCATTTTGATCAACCTAATTATCATTTAGTATCATATATTTTATGAATCAGGAATGAACAATGCTATCATCCTTCTCTAAAACATAAGTGTCGTCAATGGATAACAGGGTAGCACAGAATTCGTCTCACATTCGCAAACACATTCATTTTCATCATGGTTTTGTACCTGTTCCAATGCGACTAGTAAACTGGATTCGTCAGTGAGACCCTCCTGGAATCTTCTTGCCATGTTAACTGAATTAGGGGTGTGCTTCCAATTTCTGTTTATCAACTCTACATCAGATACAACCCCACTGCTTGTTTCATCTCCTGTACTTGTAACCGATGATTTGAACCTCTTGAACCTTCACTCGTTTAATCATGCAACCCAGTCTTTCACTCACTTTTCAACGTCATCTTAATCTCTGCTCAAGTAACTTGGCTCATTCCTATTATACATTGCTCATGGATTCCCATGTTTTGAAAGTATTGTTTCCTTGAAGGTGTTGACTTCCATGTAGTGTATCATTGAAATCTGTAATATTTCCCGAGCAATGTTGTATTATAACTTGGAAAGTTTCGAACATCATTGAATGTATGAAATGTTCAAACGGCCCTTGATCGCACTCAATTAAATGAAACCTTCTCGTGAAGTGTTTCATTGCTGAATTGCATTTCCAAATTCCATGTTTCGAGATAGCACAGACCTGAAAGTCCTTCATATCGCATCAAAGAAGTCGGTGAAAAGCTTCTACAAAACTCTAGTACATTGAGTGGTTAAGCTCAGAATGTTGAATTGTTGTCTTAGTCATTCAATATATGTTTAAGGAGTTTTCTTCTTTTAAATTCTTTGCTTGCATCTGCACATGCAGATGGAGTGCCTTTGTTTTGAGAGTCGTTGCGTCAGTTGAAGCTCTCTCTCTTTTGAATTAGAATTAGAAGATTCCATTGAAATTCGATGTGTGAAATAAAATTAAGGATCTTGAGTAGATAATGTGATTGATGTTGTGGTTTTAAATGCAATTAACGTTCACGGGATTTTACAAGTCTATGATTAAAACCGATAAAAGATTAACGGGATTTTACAAAATCAATAGAAAACCGTGAATGAATAATCGGAATCAGCGGCCAATGGTTTAATTGTCTAAAAACAGATAATCGTCTGGCTAGGGTTACAGCTGTTTGTTTCAATAGGCTCACCAAGCTGAAACGGGCCTAAAAATACAGATGGGCCGTGAGCTAGAACAAAAACAAGTCTAACACAAATTCCAAAAATATGAAAAATGTCAATAACTCATAGTAAACGAGCTTTTTGGGCCTTGAAAAATCCTTAACCAGCTAAAGGGTGGTTACAGCGTGATCCGTCTCGTTTTTCTCTTCGATTTGAGAGGTCACGGGCCTGAAACGGACTTACGGATCAAAAGTTATGGCTGTTTTACTGAAACCCTTTTCTTCACACAAGATTTCTAGACAAAACGCAGTGCTATCTTTAACCAAAACGCAGTGACACCAAAACGCAATGACACCAAAACGCAATGACTTTGGTCAAAACGCAATGAATCTTGGTCAAAACGCAATGAAATTTGGTCAAAACGCAATGAAATTTGGTCAAAACGCAATGAAATTTGGTCAAAACGCAATGAAATTTGGTCAAAACGCAATGAAATTTGGTCAAAACGCAATGAAATTTGGTCAAAACGCAATGAAATTTGGTCAAAACGCAATGAAATTTGGTCAAAACGCAATGAAATTTGGTCAAAACGCAATGAATTTTGGTCAAAACGCAATGAATTTTGGTCAAAACGCAATGAATTTTGGTCAAAACGCAATGAAATTTGGTCAAAACGCAATGAAATTTCTTCAAAACGCAACCTGCAATCAAAACGCAACCAATGTCAAAACGCAACCAATGATCAAAACGCAACAAGAAGAAAATCAAAACGCAACAAGAAGAAAATCAAAACGCAACAAGAAAAAGTCAAAACGCAACAAGAACTTTTCCAGTTTGTCAAAACGCAACCTAGAAAAATACGATTTTTTCACCAAAAATCGCCTTATAATCACCCTTTTTGACCTTTTAACTTGATTTCTCTTGCATAATTAGCTACCTTATGCCTAGATCTTGCTTAATAACATAAACATTCACACATCTAAGCACAAAAATTCGGGTTTGATTTTTTTCTTTTGACTTCTTTTTGACCCACGAATTTGATCTTGTTGAACCACACGAATCAACCACGAATCCACACGTGGCTCTGATGCCAATTGTAGGTTCTTAATTTCACACACTTATGATCTTAGAGAGAGAAAGTTAGAGAGAGAGAAATGGTTGGGAGAGAACTAGAGAAAAACACACTAAGTTGTGTGTGTCAAAATGATTTTTCCAACACCCTCTCCATGTGTGGAGAGGGTTTAAATAGTTCTTACAAAAATGCCCCATAAAACGGGCTATGGTGTGGGCTTACAGTGGGTAAAGACCCGACCCACACCATAAATCAAACGATAACTTAATAAAACTACGAGCTATGCTAAACATGAAAATACATGGGGTGACCGAGTCTTTTTCTTAATCCTAACATATATGTTTATGCTTACCAAATGGGCGAAGCTGATTATTGGCCAAACCGACACATATATCAACTTTCATACTACATTTTGTCTTAAAATAAAATTTATTAATCAATAAACTCTGAAAAATCTGGCTTGAAAAATGCGCAGATAAACCTGTTCCGACCCGTGCATACAAATTTACCGGCATTGACCCTTTTACCAAACCCGCCCATGCTAACGTTGTTTCAGCCAATACGATTACCGCCGCACTCGAATCTTTTCATAATATCTCTTAGCTTATTTATTTATTTATTTTATATAAGATTACCATGAAATACACACAATTTTGACTCATTACCAAATCCACCAAACACGGTCATTTTAAATAAGTGTCACATAAAGGTCAAGGACTTAATGTGGAAATGAACTTAACGGAATATGAAGTTATTTAGTTTGACAGTCAAAAGGAACTTTGGTACCAAAAACATATTTGAAAAGTCTTGTTCAACCTTAACTTTGGCACCCCTTTACAACTACTTGTGTCATCTCACAAAAGATTTTGGTAAGTCATCTTATTTTTTAGATCAGATCTGACAATCTTTGAGAACATGTTACAATTTCAATTAGTCCTAATTCTGTTATCTCTCATTAATCTAAATATATAGTTTAAAAAGTAACATGCATATCATAATGCGTTTAAGATGTAAATATATGTTTGTACATGTAAACTTCATTCATTAGTGGGTTTCCAATTGAAATAACTTACTATTAAAAGTATTTCTTAAACAATGTAAGTAGGAGTACATTTTATGAGGTTCTAGAAAATACGTAAAAGTAGTTTTAGCTCGTTAAACTACTCTAACTATAACGTAATATCTTGTGCTCCGTATTTAAGTAAGTTTTTGCAATCAATTGGTTGCAAATAGTTAATTGACCAAGTCGACTAAATGGAACACGCCTCCATGTAAAACTAATTAAATGTTCTTACCTTAGATGTATGTGTAGATGACATGGCGACCGCTGCAACTAAACATGTTTTTTCCAAACCTTTTTCAGAAGATGGTGGCTATTGCAACTGGTACAGCTGAGCTAATAACATATCATACGGCACAACAATCTTGTCAGTTAGCGTTCGGATCTTGCTCCATTCAGCATGTTGTGCTTCACCACTTCATTAACCACATTTTCTTCCTTCCTAAACTAAACAATGTTTCTTCTCTCTTATTTTCGCCTCATATCGTCACATTTGTTTCTTCTCTCAACTTATCTACAACTGTAGTGCAGCTGTGGCTGTCTCTGGGCACCGGCAGTGTGCCTTGCATATCAGGTACACCCCAAGTCCTTGCAACTTAACACAAATGAATAGGGTAGTGAGCAACTCCTAACATTATCCCGTGAATTGACGATATAATTAACTTTTAGCACATGTGAATAGATCAAAAAGTTAATGCGACTTGTGTTGTAGTAATCAAAAAACATATAATACACGCGGCTAGGCGACTCGTATTTTTTGTAAAGTTCGATCCTAGAGGTGATGCTAATTCAAGTCTTTTAACTCAGCGAATGGGTTTGAAGATCAGATTCGTAATGACCTTGTAATTTTATATTGGTAAAAGTGGAGGGAAAAGTACCTCCCTTCAAAAAAGCTGTATATTTTCAAAGTTACCATTTTTTTATACAACATGGTTTGTTTAAGCTTATATCGTCATTGTTTGAAACGGAAAGGTACTTGAAATATGCATATGATCTTTGTATGCTATATTGTTTCTTCGTTGATCGTCTATGTACGTGGATCTCATCCGAAACTGTTCCAAAATTTTACGTAGCAATTTTTGAAACTTTTTGGCTTATATAAGCTTATTATGATGTAATAAACTTATATAAGCCCAAAAAGTTTCAAAATGAGCAAAAAAATGAGCTTATGAATCATAAGCTGAAAACCAAAGAAGCCATCAGCCAGCTATATAAGCCGAAAGAAACACCCATACAAACTTATATACGTCTTGTCGACTTAAAAAATGATCGACTGTTTCACACCTATGTAATATGCTTATAAAGAATCATTTTCAAAGGAACCCCAAAGTGTGTATATTTTAAACAATTCTGTAATAATTCAAACATCTGACCATCTGATTCTCACAACACCTAACTCTCCATATCACAACATGGCATAGGTGTATAGCATAAGATAGTAAGCGAACTCAAAAATTACCTCCTTCACCCGTTTATGTAAAATAATGTGAACCAATCCCCTGAAACCCAACCATGTATGAGCTTGTATCTACCCACTGTATGCAATGCTAAAGAGTTTTGGGCTAAAAAGAATCACTAACCCCACACCTTCTTTATTTTATGTATCAAATCACAATAAGCAAATAAGCAGTTTTGTCAATTCCTTTTTAAAACATCCCATAACTTTTTAGCACCTACAATCTCTGTTGCTATAAATTTCTTTAAACCAAAAACCAATAACATAACCCATAAACCTCATTGATTTCCTACTTACAATTGATTATGAAAAGTACATATCCACAGTTCTATAATAATAATAAAAAAAGATTAAAGCTTGAAATAATAGACAATTAACTGCTACCTTGGCTTGTGTAGTGTATTTCTTGACCCTGCCAGAATCTTTGTACACCGCCGCCATCAGCTCAGGCCACCAAAACCACCACCACCAAGCAAACCCCCATGGCGCATATGTAATTGCAGCAACAAAGAACAACTTACAATTAAAACAAACCCTAAACCCATATTCTGCTTTTAGAGAGAGGGTCGGTGAGATCTGTTTTTAGAGAGAGAGAGAACAAAAGATTGAGAGAGGTGTGTCGCTTCAACAGAAAGAGAGAGAGAGTGAGGGACACGTAGCAAAGTGGAGGGACATGTAGGAAAGTAGAAAGTTATAATAATAACAAAACGGGTCGGACCCGGGTCGGTGAAAGAGCATTAAATGTCACCTCGGGCCAATGATCTTGGGGTTTAACTATATAGTACTAGTATAATTTAGTGAGTAAAGATGAGGAAGTGAAAGAAAAGAAAAAAAAAAGAAGTGAAAAAAAAAGCAAAAGTAGAGGGACCTTTTTGAAATATAGCTGTAAATGATGTGTGAATTAAATAAGTATCTGAGGATGGATCAATCATGTCCAGTTTATTTGTTTGTTGTGTGTCCCCATCTCTTTCTTTCTTTCTTTCTTATACAAGAGCCACACACACACACACAGAGTTTATTACAAAACCCACGATCCGATCCATTCATAATTTATTAACTTAGCCGCAACAGCAACAAGTAAGACCATTCAAATTTATCTATGTGATTTATATTTATTAGATCAGATCCACGTTATTTCATGCTTTTTTGTTTCATATGGTAGATGTTTCTGTTGAAATCTGAATTCCGTTCCATTATAAGTGGATCAGTCTGATCATTATAATAATAATTTGATTTAGATCGAGTTATTGTTTCATTAGAAGAATTAGATCACAGTCATCTAACGGTTATTTAACATTTTGATCTTCATTGCTTTATCTGTTTCGTTACTACTCTCTTTTTGGCTCGACGAAAGGCATTAGATAATGTTATTGTTTCATTAAGCTCTGTTTAAATTGTTTTGGATTTTTTATTAATTGTAGGTGAAAATGGGTGTTGCGAAAACCAATGGCAGTGCCGAGGAAGGAACACTTGAAATCGGAATGGGTAATTTATTTATCTCCTTATATGTGCTGTAATGTTGATGCTATGGATATGGAATTAATCTATTCGAATTGCTTTTATAAAGCAAAATTAAATTATGCAAGATTGTAAGCTCGTATAACAAACTTCAGTGGATACATTCTGCAGATGTTTAAGAGCTGTTGTAGATTTACCGATTAAATTAGTTGCTTAATGCTGAAATTGCTAACAATACATAGCAATATGTTGTCATGGCTGGGTTACGTCGATTAATTGATTAAGGATGTGCATATCTTGATAAAAGATTTTCTATCAAATGCACACATATGCCTTTATTTTCCTACGCAAAGGGAAATAAGAATGGGAATATTGTGTTGTATGCGTGCAGGCTTCATGATATCTCTAATTGGGTAGTTTACTTATATGTCTTCAAGTTAAACAATTTATTAAAAAGCCATGGCGACATCAAAGTGGCAAAAACATCTCATATACTGCACATATCCTAGTCCTACTAAATATTTTGAAAAGTGTAATTTAGTGAAAGTTATTATATCTCGTGATCAAGATGATTACTTTTTCCAACAACTTGACCCATCTTTTTCTTCCGTTTGATAGACCTAGGACTATATTTCACTATTTGTCTGTTTGATTCTATCACTTACGAATGTACGTTTAAAGAATAAAGAATCACTAACAAACATACACGGCGGTCTTCTCGTTAGTATCTAAACAAAATCGATTATGTAGTGATTTCTAGACTGACTACTTCTTGATGTTTCTGCAGAATATAGAACTGTTTCTGGTGTTGCTGGACCATTAGTCATCCTTGATAAAGTGAAGGTTAGCTTCTGTGCTTTTCTTGTGTTTTATCGCTCCATGCTTTCTCTGTATGTACACAATTCTGATGAGTGATATGTGCATGCCTCTCTAAATAATGGCAGGGACCAAAATATCAAGAGATTGTCAATATCCGTTTAGGAGATGGATCAATCAGACGTGGTCAAGTTTTGGAAGTTGATGGAGAGAGGGCTGTTGTCCAGGTGATTACTCTATGGCATTCTCCGTGTAAATTTTAGAGATGTACAAACATGTCTGAAAAATATTAGCTGGACAATCTTTTTGCTTGTGGCACGAAACATGTATCTATGAGTGAAGATCTTACCCTGAGAAAGGCTAATAAGATTGGGTTACTATGCAAACAATACTTTCCTTTTTCTTTAAACAAAAGTTTCGTGTGATCGTACGTCTTTATGACTTTTACATGATTGCCAGCTTGGTGATCTAGACTTTAACATGACTGTCTATTTTCTGTAAAGACTATTGACATGAATAATGGGTGGAAGGGTTTCTCGGAAAGTGGTAACATTCAGGGTTCTTACCGTAAAAAGTGAATATGTTTCTCATACGACTTGGTAGAGTTTGACGTCTTCTTGTATGAAAATTGATCTCTATATATACATCATTTTCATGCTTGTTTTCATTTATACTGAACCAAATTTTCATTTGATATTGACCAGGTCTTCGAAGGAACATCTGGAATTGACAATAAATTCACAACTGTGCAGTTCACTGGGGAGGTACAAAAATTTCACTTTATGTAAAAAAAAAAAAAAATTCTGGTCAAACAAGCTCATAAAAAACACATGAAATCTTTGATCTACTTTTTGCTAATTGTATAACCTTTGCATGAGCTTGCATAGTTAGCCCTAGCCTAAAAGGAAATAATGCATCTTTGCCATGAATGAAATTTGTTTGATAGTGGTATATTATTTACACATATAACATTGTAACTCCACAATCTGAGCAAGGAAGCTTGAATCTGATTGATATGCTAGATTCGCCAAGGATGTTTACACTTTACACTATAAGGGTAGACAGTCTTGTTTTAATTGCTATTGTTGACTTTGATTGATTCCATTTTAAGCAAAAGTGTAATTGATTTTACACTTGCAAGGCCGGAGGTCCTTTTCTACCTTTGGTAGAACCGGAAGCAGCCTCTCTACCTTTGGTAGGGGTAGGGCTGTCTACATCTCAACCTCCCCCATACACCGTGGAAGACGGTATTGGGACCCATAACCCGTGGAAGGGGAGTTACTTTACTTTACTTTTTTTTTGTAATTGATTTTACCCGCGCATTATCTCGATCATATTAAAAATCATACAAGCTTGTATATTTGTGAACCTGACTCATTAATGACCTACAAAGCGTATGAATAGTAAATCTCGATGTGGTATCTATTTCGAGTCTACTTTGTTTATTTTTCACCAATAATAGTATGAACATGGTTTGTCCTTTTTGGTGATTGTTTTAAAGATCCCCACTTAGGGACTTTTTAGGTTATAATCTTCACTTCAATCAGATGGGTTTCCCTTCGCTCGAGGTGTAGAGCTTAAGAGTAACTGGAATATCTTTTTGCTGGTCTGATTATCTTTTAACAACCTAGACATTATGTTTCCCTATAAAACTACTAAGCTGTGTGACCTGGTCTGATTATCTTTTAACAACCTAGACATAATGTTGGTACATGGGATGGATCTCAGCTATTTTCTCGAAGTTTGATAATTTGTTTGGGGTATTTGTGAATTTGGATTTGTACATGGAATTTTTCAAACCATGAGGCATTTGGTTCAGGGGGACTCATTGTAATGCAATTTCATCATTTGGTGCTTATAGTTGCATTCCCTTCTTTTCAACCATATCAACTCATGTCTTCTTTTTACATCATATCACTCTAGTGTAAGTTATATTGTTTAATTAAATGATTGATAACTTTTCAGGTCTTAAAAACTCCTGTTTCCATGGATATGCTTGGGCGAATATTTAATGGCTCTGGGAAGCCAATTGATAATGGCCCTCCTATTTTGCCCGAGGCTTACCTGGATATTTCTGGTAGGATTTTATGTTTTCTAGTGTCGGTTATTCTGATTTCTTGCTTTGGTACTTAAATTAATATAGTTCTCATTTCAACTGAATAAAACAGTTGGCGTTATTTTTAACTATTTGGGTAATTGAGAGGCAAGTGGGATGAAATTTTTTAAAATTCTTTGTGTTCCCAATTTACTTTTCTATAAGTGAAATCAGCAATTTGGACTCGAAACACTACACAGTGACCACGCTGAAAGCTAATAAATCCGAACGCACATATTTAGCATAGTTAGCCTTTTCTGATATAGGTGTGTTTATTATTATTATTTCAGGAAGTTCCATCAATCCTAGTGAGAGAACATATCCTGAAGAAATGATTCAAACTGGTATCTCCACAATTGACGTAATGAATTCAATTGCTAGAGGTCAAAAGATTCCTTTATTTTCTGCTGCTGGGCTTCCCCACAATGAGATTGCTGCTCAGATCTGTCGTCAAGCTGGTTTAGTGAAACGGTTGGAAAAAACTGAAAACTTGCTTGAGGTATTGCTCTTGAAACTCATTTACATTAATTTATATAACATTTAGGAGTCCTCACGAAGACCAATGTACACGATTCCCAAACAATTAAATAATAAAACCAAACTTTGCGGAAATAGTCCCTGTGGTTATCAGTGCGTCTTAGTCCTTAAGGACTAACTTTGCAACTGAACGATAACCAGGGACTATTTCTGTAAAAAAATTCATCAACAATTTATGGAAATAGTCCTTGGGGTTATCGGTCCGTTTCAGAGTTGGTCCCTCACGCTCCGCGGCGGACCGAGGGTTGAAAACCTCGTTTGATAACATAATGGAGTATTGGAATATTGTGAGCATCCAAGGATGGCGTGCTTACTTCAATACATTAATGTTTGATTTGTAATATCCATAACAAAGATGCAACTCTTGTAAGCATTTGATTGATCTCCTTTCGAGGTGGCAATTCTAACTTCTCTATTTGTATGAGCGGTCGAATGGGTAAAATAAAAAAATAGGTAAAGGAAATGGTTCTATTGGGTTTAACAAATGGGTATTTATAGGCTTAAAACCTCATAAAATTCTTTATATAAAAAAATTACTGCTATTGAATTATATGGTTGTCATTTCCCGTAAGTTGTATTTGACTAATTCTGTATAAGCAAATTTAAATTTTTGGATGAAAAGTGTTTTAGCTTAACCCTTACCCTACCATCAATTTTGCAGCCATTTTGCTATTTTACACTGGAATAAAACATTTCATGCTCGTTTTGTTTATCGGCTCTAGCGTTCATATCGTGTCGTGTTTTTGGCTTATTCTTGTTGAACATTAGATAAACTTCACATCTGATGTTTTAACCTCAAATGTTTCTTTTTTGTACAGGCTGGTGGAGAAGAGGACAACTTCGCCATTGTTTTTGCAGCTATGGGTGTGAACATGGAGACTGCTTCATTTTTCAAGCGTGATTTTGAGGAAAATGGTTCCATGGAGAGAGTGACTCTTTTTCTGAACCTTGTAAGTACCTTCTATCTTTTATGATTTTGTTATAATTGATGTTTTTAAATGCTTATATCTATGAACACTTTTTATAGGCCAATGACCCTACAATCGAGCGTATCATCACTCCCCGTATTGCTTTGACAACAGCAGAATATTTAGCATATGAATGTGGCAAACACGTTCTTGTTATCTTAACTGATATGAGTTCATATGCTGATGCTCTTCGTGAGGTAATCATCATTTTCACCAAGACATTCTTATCTTTTGTTTGTTTCTCAATTTTGGGCAATTCGGTTAAAATGTTATAGATCAATGTGTTGGAGATTATCAATATATCTGTGAGATATATAACTAGTGGTTCATAATAACTTCATATATTACTGACTACATATAAAAAAGTAATACCGTATTCAACAATTCAACATGGGGTTCATGCGTTATATGTAGTATAGATGTAGTAATAGTACCCCATGTATTGCAGGGGAAAATAACTACAATTTTGAAATATTCTACTTAGATGATTATTAAAACATGATAGATCATAGAAATACTAAGATTAGGTCTATTCCTTGGGTACTGAAAATTATTTTTTACATGATCTAATTTGTTAATGGTTTATTGTGTAGGCATTAAAAATATGAAAAATGATTTGTAGGCCTAAAATATGAACCTAATTTTGTACCTAAGAATTTGATTGATGCATTTCAAATAACTAGAATGGTTCCCGCGCAAAGCAGCGGTTTCGGAGCATTAAAAATAAAAAAACTAAAATTTAATAAAAATATATTAAAATGGATATTGAATTAAAGAGCACAAAATTTTAGAAAATATGGTGAAATTAAATCATAAAAAAAATAAATAGATAAAAAGATATTTCAATTTAAAAACAAAGGTGATTTTTTAGTTAAGAAGTGACACATGTCACTTTAAGATGCATGGTCAAGATTGCACATAACAAAAAGTTGTTAGAAAGGGATATTTCCATAAATCTATAAAAAGAAAGGGAAAAGTCTGAATTTTCTGACTTTCTAAATATGGAATGTCCCAAATGCTTTATAATGTAGTATAGATGATTGGTGAAAAAGGAGGAGAGAGAAGAAATGTAATACACTTGTCACCTAATGAATGGTTAGGTCTAATTTTAGGTCTCCATTGTAGGCATGAATATCAATGCTCTAAAAATATTTTTATTTATGATTTTAATATAGTAATTGATAATAGAAATGTGAACATACTTGGGTCAGATATTTGATACATGTAATTATATTGAAAATGGTTATAGTTAAAAAGTAAATTGAAATTAGAAGAGCCGGTCATGAGTAAATTTTGTTTGTAATAATTAGGAAATAATCAACCTGTGGAACTTATGAATAAATGGATGGCATCACAGTTAGCCTAATAGATTGACACCTCGTTAATTAGAAAAGTAAGATTATTATTGTATAGAAAGCTTTTGACATGGAGGATAAATAACTGTTGCAGGTGTCTGCTGCTAGAGAGGAAGTGCCGGGAAGACGTGGTTATCCTGGTTATATGTATACTGATTTGGCAACAATTTATGAGCGTGCTGGAAGAATTGAAGGCCGAAAGGGGTCCATCACACAAATTCCAATCCTGACTATGCCCAATGATGGTATCATCTATGATCTACTTTTTCACATTCTTTTCTTTTTAGGAAGTTAATTGTTATTATTGATCTCTGATATATATACATGGACTCATCAGATATCACACATCCTACTCCTGATCTTACTGGATATATTACTGAAGGACAGGTGTACATTGACAGGCAGCTCCACAACAGACAGGTTAGATCAAAGATTTTGTTAAGAAAGAAATCAGATGTTAATTTTATCGTACTTTATTGTTCTAGTTACTCTTGTACTTCGTAATTAATAAATGGCTCTCCATAAATGGTTTCACCACTATTAAATTTTTCAATGTAACCGGGAATGTTGAGATTAGTTGTGGCAAATTTGGGTTATGTTTTATCTGTAATGATTCAAACGATTAAAATAAAAAGAGTAAAGGAAAGGGACCAGATAGGTCGAAAGTTGCCTAAGTTTATATTAATGCATAAAACAGCCAAACAGGTCAGATAGGTGATATGACTTTTGTAACTATGGATGCTAAAGATTAAAGTTGCTGGAAAAAGAGTCCTTTTCCGACCTTAACCAAATAATTGTTGGTTTTGTCCCATTACCAACCCCGACCGTTTTGCCACCTCGAGTTTAGATGCTTGACTTGTATACGTTGACATGATTCGCTCTATGATGAGTACTAGTCCTCTATATAACAATATCCTTCAAATCACAATCTCATGAACAAAATTATGGAGTTGAAGATCTTAGAATTTACCGGTGATGTTTGATATATGACTGATTAAACACCTTAACTGAAAGTTTTTTATATGATGAAATTGACAGATTTACCCTCCGATCAACGTGCTTCCATCCCTATCTCGATTGATGAAGGTAAAATCTTAAAGAGTATTAAGTTGTTAACCAGAGATTGCCAAATAAAGAGGCTGGGTTTAATTTAAGGTTATATGATTGCAGAGTGCTATTGGTGAGGGAATGACTCGCAGAGACCATTCTGACGTCTCCAACCAGGTCTGAAGTTTGTTTGGCTGTTATATACACATCCTCCTCCCTCTTTCATTTCAGTCTATATATAATCGAGACAAGTTGTGACACGTGAAATTAATGAACAAAAGTATTGTTGTATGTTCAGCTGTATGCAAATTATGCCATTGGTAAAGATGTCCAGGCCATGAAAGCAGTGGTTGGAGAAGAGGCTCTCTCTTCCGAGGATCTGGTCAGACTCTCTTTCTCTTTCACACACACAAACACCAAAAACGTTTTGTCTGGACACATAATACTAATGAAGTTATTTAGCTATTAGTTAATTGTATCAAGTAATAAAAAGGAGAACTCGTGGGGAAAAATCAATAATCTTTAACAAAGGCGAAACAGTGGGAATAGCATTTTGAAAGTGATTATCTGATTTTGCGATTAGAAGTTGCAATAATAAGTTGTGTTTGGATATACAGTTTCTGAAATTGTTTATTTAGGGGGTCATATAATCGGTTCCGTATGCTATGGATTATGGAACTGGATCATTCATTTACTCGTTCTTTGACCCTAATATGCGAGAACTTTACTCACATTTCACAAGAAAATGCCTATCATTTTCTCGCGAAAATGTTCTTTTTGGCCATTTAATATATAAAATAATAGTAATAATTTGTCAAAACATTCAAGCATCTAGTCATCTGATAATTACAACTACAAAAACTATCATTTATGATAGGTTTTCTTACTATTTATTATCTGATTTTGATATTTAGCATCACGTCATCACTTTCAAATCTCATATTCCAACACCCACGAGAAATTCTAGCTTGATAGAATTGCCAAAAAGGGAGTCGTTTATGTGTTGTTTATAAGTGCTCTTTCTAAATTAATGAATGTAAATGGAACAGCTATACTTGGAATTTTTGGACAAGTTTGAGAGGAAGTTTGTGGCCCAAGGAGCATATGACACCCGAAGCATCTTCCAGTCACTGGATTTGGCATGGACACTTCTTCGCATCTTTCCCCGTGAGCTTCTTCACCGTATTCCAGCCAAGACCCTTGATGCTTTCTATAGCCGTGAAGCAACCAACTGAAAGAAGCATGGTTTCCTAGTATGATAGTTATTTATTAAAAACGTATTCTGGCATTAAATAAGAGGGGGTTGTGTTTTTGTGTTTGGTTTTGTTGAAAGCCTAAGCGCCTCGGCTTGTTGATTCTTTTTCATAAGAGGCAGTTAGGTTATGTAATGTATGTTCAATGTTTATTAGCAGACACTTAGTGTTTTTGAAGACGCGAGGGGGTGTTTCTTCCCTTATCATTCTTTCATTGCCTGCTTGTACGGGACCATTTGTTGTTCGTGAATGCCAGTATATTATTTGTTTTGTTTTTGGAACTCATTTATATAATGTTTCGTAACATGCATATTTGGTTCTTCTCACCCAGACATTTGTTAAAACAAAATCAAGTTATTGTCGTCCGAATCTCCTATGTAGCCATCGATATTGTGATTACATGCCAAAAACTTCAATTGCAAAATGTTAAAGATCAATCAATGAGCACATGTAGCGAACGAGCACATGGTAGATTACAACTCCTGTGTAGCGATCATTTGTGCATGGGGCAACATAAAACTATTGGCTTACTGCGCTGTCTTAACTTTTAACCTTTCTTAGGCTAGACGGAATGGTTTCACACTCACCTTAACATTGTCCACTCACTTGGTGAATACCATTCCCTCCCCCTTAACTCACGCGTGGCTTGGTCCAAACTAGGTGAGCCACTCACCTCGGTGAGTTACAAACAAAGTAGACCCATTTTTTTAATCTATTTTATTTGGTTTGTGAGTGTGTGTGGGTATTTAGTGAGGTATATTTTATATAAAGTGGGTATTTTAATGAAATGTGAGTTTTAGTTGAAAGGTGAGTTGCTATTACGGGTGAAATGTGAGTTTTAAAGTTAGAGAGAGAAACCTGATGTGGCGCTGACGTGTCAGGTGACGTTCGTGGTACCATACCATCTAGCCTTAGCTCTTTGGTAAGAGAATCACTTCAAGTTTTCCCCAAGTTCCTAGATATTGAAGAACATGAAAAAAAACTATAAACTTTATTTACGCCTCCTCTACCTCGCAAAATAAAATTTTGGATGTGTATAACATTTTTGTATAAAATTTCCGACTGGATGAATTATGGACTTGCTACAAGCTAAATAGAGGTGCATATTAACATTCGTGCTTAAGCTACTTTGACCCGTTTCCTTGTAAACTTTGACTTTTTTATTTTCGCAATTTGAAACAGAAACCAAATCAACCCATTCATTAGAAATGAGAAAAAACTTCCACCATAAAATTGACTTCTAGAGTCAAACCAACTGTGCATTTCAAACTTCAAATTCGGGAAAGATTAATCAATTACCACATAAAATATACATCAGCCTAGTAATATGAAGAATTCTCAGTTTCCTCTTTGCTTCAAAGCCATAATTTCAGCTCTTTGTCGTTTCAACAACATACATAACACAAATACATAATGCATCATGTCCAAGTCTCTGTTACACGAAAAACATCCAGTGGTGTAATTTTGAAGCCCGGTATCATATAACCTGCACGGATGCACTTCCAATATGGTCAAACATGAAGAAAATGGAATATTTATCTTAAAGCAAAGTAGTGACAAAGTGTTCGAAGTTTTCTAAAAAAAACTCTAAATTGATGTGATATACGTTAATAATAAAACTATACTTCATCTAAGTTGATAAATAGTTTCACTTTTGATGTCATATGGATTATCGTTCCAGATTAGAAATCAATATGATTCTTATCGGATAAAGTTAACATCGACCCTTTATCAGATACCCATTAGAGTTTCACAAATTGCATGTGATTTATCATTAGCTAAAAGAGAGCAAACACTGTTATTATCCTAACTGTTCGCTGCATGTGACTGAGAACAAATGTCATGTAATGAAGGACGAAGCCCAGAACAAAGACATTACCTTCAATATCATACATAATTAAGCAAGGATCGCCCTTCCAGACTTTGTACCAAATGAAGAAAATATGGTTACTCTGATGAAAGAGCACATTCACCTAGGGCTCTTCCTCTTCTGCCACAAAGTACGGTTCAATTAATAAACAATGGAATATAGGATGTGTCATAAAGTGATAATATGATATTGACTTGATAATATCAGAAGATTAGTTATATAAAACATGGTACAGCGGTAAGTGTTTTGGATATGCTTCTGCAGCTTCTTTCACGAAGTAAGATGTAAAAGATAAAGGATATATAAGTAATTTGATAATTCATACGTAGCAGCTGGTAGGAAGCTGATTATTCAAAGCTGAATATACGGTTCGTAAATAATGAGATTATTATATTATAACACTTTAAAATTGTCATTGCAATTTGAAAACAAAATGAAAACGTTACCTTTGACCACAGATTGTTGCAACTCGTCAATTTCAACTTTGACTGCGTCTTTGGTTTCATTAGTTAGAGACTGAAGAAGCGCCTTCTGCGAAGGTAATTCTGCGATGAAAAGTAGGGTTTGTGCCCAACCAGCATATTTCCCAAATTTTTCGACAAAAGCATCAGACACACGGCTGCAAACCTTGGGTGTTAGTCGTGTGCCAGCCAGCTCAGGAAGGAGGTCTCTAGTTGCAATCTTGCATCAAAAAGGATATTCAACTTCAATAAATTTGTATCAAGAAATGATATACGTTATAAGACTTCCTCGTTTCTAGAGGTCACAAGATCGGCAGGTCATGCGGGTTTCAATGGATTCAGATTATAAAGGGGAACTTTTAGTACGAGACAAAATAGATTGGGTAACTTTTAGTGCAAACACTTTCTGGTTTCCAATTTCATAATGAAAGTTATTTGTGAATTATGAAGACAAAAACTAGATTAGATAATAACACAAAGAAAGATATAGGTTAATACATCAGAATTGGACCTCTACCTTGATTGCTTTCCTATAAAATAATGTATGTTCTATTTTTCTTAGAGCTTCGGTTAGTTGCGTTCAACTTAACTGCAATTATTTACAATCAGAACATTATCATGCTTAAATTTGCAATCAACCATATGTATCATTAAATATAATTTGAACAGAGAATTTAATACTTTGTTTGCCAGTTTGCACCTTTTTATCTCAGATTATCACATATCTACATATGGCAATGAACACCAATCACACAATTTGAGCACAACATTATGCTTAAATACCATACTATTAGTAGACAACGTTGAATTAAACGAATGACCATAGAACACAACATTATATGTAAAATCTAAGAAGCTAACCTTCCAGACATGTGTATCAACAGGAATCGCGTGATGTTGATCTAGAGAAAACAAAGCTATGCATGCTGCAACTTTGGGCCCAACACCAGGTAGAGTAGTGAGAGCCTTGATGGCACTTTCAAGATCTAATTTCCTGAGAGAAAGAAGCCACTCTACACCTCCGCCAGGTTTTGATTGCAGTTTCTTTACAGTGCCAGTTATGTACTTAGCCCTGCTCATTTTAAACGAAAATAGTATCATATCATATAGGTTGAAATAAACTATGTTTGGAACGGAAAACACATTAATGTTGAAGCCTTCACTCCTTTCTTTGTAAAGGGGGCAATATGGGAGGTCAGGCAAGCTGGACAATGAGTCAGAATGTTTTAAATATAGTGTGTCAAATAGAATAACCATATTTCAATATAATTACATTATCGTTTTCAAAATGTTTTACTCCATTAATATCACTAGAGATAACTGAATCGACAGGAATTGCCACCTCTTTCTCGATATTTAATGACTCAGACTTGGCATGAGAACAATACGCAGCAATTAAGTGACAAGCCTAGAATTCAGCTTATGATGGGAAACCAGTAAATTATTTAACCATCAAGTAATTATCTTCTGTAGTAAATAAGAGACCCTCCAAAGTCATTAGCAAATCAAGATTACGTACTCCGGCACGTATTATTTTGCTGGTTCCCTTTTTTTCGTTCCTATTTACCTAATGTATTTAAAAAGCATACCCTAATACTTTTAGAAAGCCAAAGTCACATAAGTTGCTATTTGTGGAGATGCTGAACTGAAGCAGGCTAGTACAAAAGGCCATTCAAGTCTGTTCTTACTCCTTATCTTAGGGATTTTTAGTATTGATATGTAGTCAAGCTTTTTCGTATACTATATGCCAAGTCAAACAACTAAGACCAGGAATGAGAGAGTACTTGATCCACACTATAATGTAATATAAAGGGCTTTTAGGGATCAAGATTCTAGTAGATCATTCTCAAAAATCGATATAACTAAAAATAG
>BQNB010088864.1:3392-27549 GCA_026074375.1 Tanacetum coccineum
GACCTATAATTAGAGTCACTCGATTACTATACCGAAAAGTATAATCAACGATGCGTACATCGTATCAACAAAATCATATATATATATATATATATATATATATATATATATACAGAGTAGGGATCCAGTGAGAAGTAAATTAAAATAAGAAGTGGTGAGAAGTGACTAAAACCACACATTTGAGATGCAACGACTTTCATTAGATGCATTTCTATTCATCTAGATGCACCATATAGAGTTTCGAAAGTTAATTTGATGTGTAGATGGTGCAAATTGATTTTCATGATTTTGGCACATGTAGAGGACCAAAAAATAAGAGAAATCATGAAATGCATCTAAAATACGTATATGCATCTAATTAAAAGCTAGAAAACACATTATGATGCATTATAATGCATCTAAGATTATAGAGATGCATCTAATTTAAGTCGATGCATCTCGGATATGCGGTTATAGTTACTTCTTATCCTTCTTATTTTAAGAAAACTTCTCATTTGATCATAACTCTATATATATACACACACATTCATACATGTGATGAGAAATCCACTTGCGCCGTAGATCCCAAAACCCCACAACATTGAGTTATAATTGTCCCTCACGTTTTATCTTACATGACTTTAATTGAAAACGTTATATTTTCGATAACTTTCTATTTTTAGAAAGTTACTATTTTCGGAAAGTTACCATCTTTGGTAGGTTTAAATATCTTAGTCTATTTTTAATACTTATCATTTTATTTATATCCATGTACTTAGTTAAAAATTCTATAAGTCTTATATGACTCGTTGACTTTTCAAAGTCAACATTTGACTTTTATACTTATATTTATTTTTACCGAAATTTGATCCGCGCCAAACGACCCTCTAAATCACATTTTCACAATTCGGACAAAGAAGAGATTTTATGTGAAACGATATTCCGGACAACTTTTTAGTTCTAGCCGAGACCTGAATCTCGACAGAAAATAACCAAAATGCCCCTGCAAGAATCTGCTGTAACTTGTATTTTGAATAAAAATGCAGCAGTTTGATCATCGGTTTTGACCTGCTATATCACGTTTTCGTGACTTTGACCAAAAAGAGATTTTATAGAAGACAACATTCCGGACAATTTTCGTGTTTCGCTGGAAGGCTGAAACAGACTCGAAAGTGCCCAAAATGGCTGTCGAAAATCAGATAAGCAAGTATAAATTACCAAAGTGCTGTTTGAAATTTATAAATTTTTCAAAACTTGTTTTCGCCGTAACTTCTTTGTTATTAAGAGTTACGGGGCGTTCAAATTACCGAAACGCTCGTAAAAATGCCCTCTATAATATTAACCAACCAAAAATAAGATTTTACAAAATTTCAGACCTGGTTCTCCATGTCAAACTTTCTACTCAGAATGTACTTGTTACAAAGTGCGTCAAAATTCATTTTTGACCAAAAATCTCACTTACGGCACATCTAATATGGCTTATTGTGAGGTCTTGAATTCAGGATCAATAAGCAATAGAGTGTTTAGTCTAGAGAGAGAAAGATTAGAAAGTAGAGAGAGAAAGAGGGAGGAGGAGGATTAGAGAAAAGATAAGAATGAGATTAAGAGAACACACACAAGACACACCTCACAAATGAGGTGGTGGTGGGGTATTTATACCCATTTACAAGAATGAGCATGGAGCTCTTCTCTTTTAGACTTTAACTATTTATTGGGTCTCGTGACTTTATTTTAGTCACGAACCTTTCACCTAACCTATTACACAATATTATTTCTCTATTTATTACAAGACTTTTATCTCAATAAGATCGTCACTTTTATCAATCCTAACAATCTTCCCCCAAGGGACGATCATTGAGATCTCTCTTTGATTGCATTAATGATCATCATTTTCTTATTCGTAACAATCTCCCCCTAAAGGATGATCATTGAGATCTCTCTTGTGACTTTGAACTTTGAACTTTAATGCTTGTTTGTCTTGAGTCTTGTTGTGTAATAGTGGTTTCGTTCCAATCATGCTCTAGTGATCTTGATCTTGATCTTTCCATTATCCTTTTTTCCTTTGCCTTTGAGATCTTTTCATATCATCATTCTTTACCGTGAATCCATCTTGATTTATCTTTTGAAGCTTCTAACCAACATACTCATACTTTCTTGACAGCTTACAATCTTCCTCATGTAGAACTTTTGTCTTGACCAATAACTTGATGATTTGAGGAAGTTCTTTGATTTATCAGAGTTGCGGAAGTGTATCTTTAAACTTTGAGTATGAGATATGAAGGTATGAATTATGACGGTTTTCTTGCTTCTGAAAGGTAGAGATGTTGTTGATGTTCTTCCCCTCAATTGCTTCCCCCCAAATAAATAACCATTTGTATGCACATACTTCACATACCTTTTTCTGTGTCTAGGTTTCTATTTTACACAAGATTGAGAAAAGTCTATAAGCAAACTTTTACAAATTCTCCTATCCTAATGCATATCTCATTATACATATATACAATAATCCTAATCTATTATTTTCCAAAAAGTCTTTCTCACAACTAGGAGCACATAAAAATCAATTTTCACATATTATTGAGATCATGCTATAATATTTTGCACATATGTATTAAGTTCCTTACTTGTTGTCAAAAGTATATAATACTAATATATATTTCGAAATCTTGGTTGAGCAAAATTAAAAAGAGCATTTGGATTATTTCTTAGGTTTTACATGTCTTAGTGTCGAAATAATCGCTACTCCACATTTGTCGCACTTAGGCACACACTAGGATTTGCACAAAAGTTTGGTTCGTTTTTAACTTAACCCCCTTGTCAAGATAAATTATTTGTGCATTATATCTAGTTACTATTTTATATGCTCTTCACTCTTTTGGTTTTCAATTCATATATGATTATATGCTAAAATTATGTGAAATAGTTTTATCCTACAACTTATCATATATAGGTAGATGTTGATGTAATTTCTATGTGCTACAAATCTTAATTGCCATAAAAGGATGGACTTGCTGCAAATTAACCACCAAAACAGAAACCCTCACACAAAATTTTAAGAAAAATCGATTTTTAGGAAATCTGGGAAATAGCAGTAGGCGGCCCCCTTAATTCATAAAGGGCGGCCCCCTTAATTTTAAGGGGACCGACCCCTAATTAAGGGGACCGGCCTAGGCAAACACGGGTAAAACAGTATTTTCACCTCCCTTTAACCAAATACCCTCTAGACTTAGCTACTGTTTCTCTAAATTCACAAACATATCTTGGATTTGATCCTTTAAATGTTCATTCTTCCCAATTTAAACATTTCCTCCACTATAAATACATTATATCCATCATCATCACAATCATCCTCACCAATGACATCCCCTATAACAAAACCAATCCATTGTAACACCCCCAGAAATCTGGAAAGCAGCAGAATTCAGAATGGTAACATTGGGTGCTACTTCAGGGCACAAAACACAAGTCACGGGAAACGACCTTAAATGGACGTTTTAAATCAAATTACATTTTCTATTTAATAAAAGATCAGGAGTTGCAACTGTGTTTCATTTATAATGTATAAGGAATCATTTTTAAAACGTTTACGAATGGTATCAAAGTGTTAGAGCCTATAAAATTTATATATATCGCGCGCTCGACTCGAATGACTCCAATGCTCCACTAGCAAAAATAGTAACCTGAAAATACATGCTAAAACTGTCAACAATAATGTTGGATGAATTCATAGGTTTAAGTAAAAAGCAGGTATTTGAAATATTTTAAGAAATATTTCAGAAGAAAAATTAGCGTATTTTCGGAATTTCAAGTGTTAATTTCAAAATACAAGTAGTGAGGTTTCAATAGAAAACCAGGAAGTATGTAAAAGTGGACCACAAGATCGAGTGGACTAAGTACGATATCCGAAGTCCAAAACAAGTTATGTAGGACAGAGAAAAAACATTCATCCAAGTCTAAGTTAGTATTATATTATTTGCACTAAGATCCATACATCGAAGCGTATTCGTAATTATGAGGGAATTGACCCAAGTTAGTAATTTACTATGGTATTATGCACCTGTAATCGTTTTTGCACCAGTAATCGTAATTATAATGGAGTTGCAACAGTAATTAGTATTTGCACGTAATCGTAATTATAATGGAATTTGACCACCAGTAATCGTAATTATAATGGGGATTTGCACAGTAATGTATATTTGTTTTTTTCTTTCTTTTTTTTTTTTTTTTTTTTTTTTTTTTTTTGTTTTATACACCAGTAGTCGTAATTATAATGGATTGCAACAGTAATTGTGGCTCTAGCAATAGCATTTATGCAATAATCTGGATAGCATACTATTTTGAAATAGACATAGTTGTGTCCAAAGTATAAACAATCATTTTGTTCAAAAATTCACGTAGTAAACAATCAAGCCTTCGGTAAAATTAGTCATGTATCACTTTATTAGTAGAAAATCATAAGTTTCACTGCGTTTAAAACGAGCATGTATTCCCCTCGCGAGTTATAAAACACTTGAAGATGAAATGGCGAGATATGAACTTACAAAGTATTGAAAGGTAATTGTATCTGTAGTAAAATATACAAGTTTGTAAACGAGCATGTATTCTCCACCAAAACAGTTTAAAACAATGTAAAATAGGGGATATGAAATAAACTCACTTGAGTGAATGGAAAACAACAAGTATAACACAATAGACAAAATGAAGTCACGAGGAATCCGAAGCAACCTTAAATTATCATAGGTCGTAATAGAATACGAGGACTTGAAATATAATCTTATAGTTGTTACATCCATACTATCGTTCTGGTATCATAATTTATGATGGTCATGACATGGTGTTCAGGGGTTTAGGACACTTTATAATAGTAAAAGTCCAACAACTCGTCGATACGCCATCCGAGACGGCCTCATTATTGAAACTCCATAGTTATATAGTACTTGATAACACAAAATACATTTATCTTAGCTTAATCACCAACTATATGGTTTTGGTTAAAATTGTGTTTAATAAGTGAAAAACGTTTATAATTATCGTTTTAGTGAAACTAGCATAACTTTGCGTTTAAGCCCGATTCTGCGTTTCTTATGCCAATCTTTTGTATTAAGACGAGCTTTATCATAATTTGGACATTTTCGTATTCTGAACCTTGGTGATAACAGTAACTCTTTTAATGTTATACATCAGTCGTTAAATTTTTTTAAATTTGTATTTGTCGTCGTAAACCCGTAAATGTCGTATTTTATTCGTTATAAGCTTCCGTTTTTTACGTTTCTTTCGAGGTCGTTCTCGTTTTGAAAGTTCTTTTATTTTACTGAGGTTACAAAAATAATATAAACTATTCTGTCATGAATAGTAACTTTTATAAAAATAGTTTTATAAAAGTTTTAATTGTCGTAAACTCGCGAAATTCATAACTCATTCGTTATTAATTGAAAAATTACGATTCTTATCATTTTGGAATCCTAAAAATGTGTATTATTTATTAAAAATATCATCACTTGCTGTTTATAATTTTTATAAAAATGTTTTTATAAAAATTTACTTACGACTTCGTTTATTAACGTATAACTCGTTTTTAACGTAACTTTTTCGTTATTAATCCGTTTAACAAGTTTCTTACTTTTTCGGAATCGTCTTAAAATGTATTATCTTATAAAAATATATAAAAAATGGATATGTAAAAAATACGAATCTTGGGACAGAATGTGGCTTGAGTTTGTTGGAATCCATTTTGATATTTTCTTTATACTTTTACCACTTTTGTATTTTACCATAAGTCTCATATATCATATATATTATAAATCATTCATATTTTAAGTGTCCATTGTCCATAGTAGTCCTCATATGTCCAAGTTACCCATGTTAACAAATCCATTAACACACTTTAAAACCATAACTTACTTAAGAAATCTTAATTTACTAGTTTTGTTCATAATCATTTTTATACATAACCAAGTGTGTAAATCACTTGTGTGCATTTAACATGATGTCAACAACATCATAGGATATATATGGGTACATATGATGATGACAACAAATAAAATCTTCTCTTCTTACATGTTCATGATCCTAATGGTGATTTAAGGCTAGAATAGAAAAAATCATATGCAACGAACCGATAACCCTAAAGACTATTTCCGTAAACATTTTAAAATATATATTAAACTTCAACATTTTTTATAAAATCGTACGCATGTCAGAAGCATTGTAATAGTGGGTTGGTTTTGTTCGCAATTCGACGATCTTTTCATTGACATTTTTTTTCTGAATGAATCGATAGATATGCACTTCATATTTCATAGATAAAGTTTGTTATATAAAAAAGTCGTAAATAGATTAAAGTTCAGGGTGCGCTTTAAAAATTGTTTTTTTTAAACATATATATTAAACTTCAACATTCTTTATAAAATCGTACGCATGCCAGAAGCATTGCAATATTAGGCTCGTTTTTTTCGCAATTCGACGATCTTTTCAGTGACATTTTTTTCCGAATGAATCGATAGATATGCGCTCCATATTTTATAAATAAAGTTTGTTATATTAAAAAGTCGTAAATATGTTAAAGTTCGGAGTGTGTTTTAAAAATATATAATTTTTTTACATTGGTAAGCGTGCACAATTGAATATTTTATTCAAATTATTGTTCACACCATACTGGTGTTTAATTATATTTATATAATTATTATTTATTTTTCTTATTCATACAAAATTATACATTTATTGGTTGTTAATAACAATAGAATTGATTCTATAACAAAAATTATAAACTCAACCTTTTTAATGGACGAGGCATGCAGACTTGTGCGATGCACACGGGTTGTATCTTATTGTTTATTGCATAATGATAGGCCCGTATCTTTTCCATCAATTTGTTACCTATTCCGCTAAAAGCGTTTTGAGAGTACAAATATAGACGTAGTAAATCTTCATCAAATCAGATCTTCCATGTGCGGGCATGACAACTTCCACACTGACAACGATTACTTATATTCCTAGAACATTACGTATAGACACATTGATCTTAAACCAAAATCGCCCATACTGCACTCACAATTGTTAAGACGAACATACCAGTTCCATTGATCATATAGCAACCATTAGTGTTTGGAGAACGTTCCGGATCAGAAACATATTCGACCACATTAACCGCAAGTTCCTTATCATTGTAACAATAACCTTCACTTGCTAGAAAATAGTACGCCTTCAGTTGCTTGAGCTCAACGCATCACGACCAGCCCGCGCCTCTCGTGAGATCAAAGATCATCCCAATACATGAATCCATCTTTATCATTTATTGAAGTTTGATACACATAAAAACATTGCGACACCAACAATACATATTAAGCATAAATACACATAAAATGGTAGTACAATTGCCACTTTTCAAGCGCAAACAAGGTTTTCAGCCCGCGCTCCGCTGCGGAGCGCGGGGTTTTACATTAACGAAACATGCTAACAATCCCGAATAAGTCTTAAATTTTGAAAGTGAGTCAGTTGCAAGCTGCTAATGCCAATTGATAAGAAAATAATAACTTATGTCAAATTGATCAAAACTACCTAAATTTTTTCGAAATGTAAACTGTCTTTGTAACTATACATATCAATTTAAATAATCCAGAGTCACAGTTTGCTGCATTTCAGCATTAGAAGTATTGACCATGACACATTATTTAACATGTGTTGACCAGATAATCAAAGTGAATAAAAAACATTCTATCTCCATCAACTTGCTTACTCTTTCGCTTCAGACAGCGGGAGCTAAAAAGACTATCTTCAAAAACCCATATCATACCCAGACGGGCATAATTGTTGATCTCCAAAGAAGCTGCTTGATGTCCCTATATTAAGAATTGAGTTATGCCGATATGTGTTTTCCAAAAAGTTCAACAATCCCTTTTGTGGGATCTTTTTGCTTCACAATCGATTCCCCAACAAAAATCTACAAAAGATGAAAAAATATGGTTTTGAGTGATGCTTCATCTCTAATGCTTTAAATCTGTAGAGCTTAAACTATAAAGATTTAACTACAATGGACCGGTTAAATGGGTCACCAAATAGGCTGAATGTCATATGCTATGTAATAATCCTATGAACTGTGCTTATAGTCAAAATCGCCAGCCAAGCTTCTAAAATTTACCTCTGAGTCGGAAAGTATAATGTCATCAAGAACATGACCGTTACTATGAGCCTCCTACTTCGTGACATTATTACTGGTCCATTTTGCATGTACAACATTCTGAAAACAAAAAAATGCTTAGCTTTAATTTAAACACATTGAATCAAGAATACGAAAAATCATTTATTTAATCATGAAAAGAAGGATCTTTGATCATCAAAACAGTTAACAATGCATTCAATTTGACATAGGACTGTGCAAACACTGTGAAATAATCCCCATTGGATTGCCACCATCTTAATAATAAGCCTTCCAGCAAGCCAAAGAGTACTAAGTGCCCAAAGCCGTAAGAAGTAATCAGTGATTGCAAGCAGAGCATGTGCTGATTTGCCTACGAACTAAATATGTTGAAAGCAGTAATAAATATTAAAATAGACTCTTATGGTTGATTCTCTACACTTTTCAATAACCACTAATATGGCTTGAGATCAAAAAGCAACATGTTATAGTGTTTGTCATTGGAGCAGCAAACACGGGTTCAGAAAGAATCTCATTTTTTATCCAGTTTACACTGCATCTTACGCATTTCAGTTGCTATCCATTTCATCCAAACACACATTAAAAAGAACCCATATCACCCCTTTACTGCTGCTTTTGACAGCAGCCTCGAACACCCATTAAAAGTGTCACGACGTATGTTAATAATGATAATTTTGGAATGTATAAGACTTTCTAATAGGAAAGTTGTTTCCAATCTGCTTTTGCAAGAGGTTCAGTTTATAATGTATAGTAAAATCCATGTCAAAACGGTTTGTCAAATAGTACCAAGTTATTAAGCCTCAAAAAATAGTACTCCGCGCGACATGAAGCTCCCATGCTCCACAAGCAAAATAGTAACCTGAAAATACAGCTACAACGTCATCAATAATGTTTGGTGAATCATAGGATTTAAGTGAAGAAGCATATTGAAAAAAATTAAGAAATATTTCAGGAGAAAAGTAGTCGGTTACCACCTTTAAAAGTGTTATTCCTGAAATCCCATCCGAAATCCAAGCTAGTTATTCATAAATCAAGAAGTATTAAAAGTGGAACCACAAGATCGAAGTAATGGTGGACTAAGTACGTATTCCGAAGTCCAAATAAGTAAGTAGACCAGAGAAACACATTCATCATGCCCTTTGTATTATTGCACTAGCTCATGACCTCGAAGATTATTTTGTAATTAAGGGAATTGCACCAGAGTCGTAATTATAATGGATTTGCACCAAGTAATACGTATTTGCACTAGATAATCGTAATATAATGCATTTGCACCAGTAATCGTATTTGCACCAGTAATCGTAATTATAATGGATTTGCACCAGTAATCGTATTTGCACCAGTAATCGTAATTATAATGGATTTGCACCAGTAATTGTGGCTCTTAGGCAATAGCATTCATGCAATAATCTGGATAGCATACAATTTTGAAAACACTTGTGTCCAAAGTAAAACAAGCAATGTAATTCACCCCGTAGAGTTTGTAAAACAATTAAGTGGTAAAAAGGGGGCTATGAACTCACAAAGTATTGAAAGGTAATTGTACTGTAGTAAAATATACAAGTTTGTAAACGAGCATGTATTCCCCTCGCGGGTTTATAAAACATTGAAAAGATTGAAATGCGAGACTATGAACTCACCTCAGCAAACGGTGAATCGGTAATCAACGAGGAGAATAAAGTAACCGAACGACTCTAACCGCGACCTAATTATAAGACGCGCTTTAGAACGAGAAGTAAATCACGAAACGTTGTATATAACGTTTATAATAGAAATAGACATCCATATGTGTTTGTGCTTTACTTTATTTAACAAAAACGTGTCTTTACGAACTCATTAGGTTTATATAAACGTTACGTCATTCTTACGAAAAGTTGCCATTTTCAGAAAGTTACTATTTATAAAAGTTTTCCGTTTTCAGAGTCCGACATACCCATTGAACATTAAACGTTGCCTAATAATAATAGTTTGTTAAGGTCCATGTTCACGCCTAGGACCTCAGAAGTATATGAAACATACTAAGTTTCCCTTTGTTATTTTCTCAAGTGACTCCACGTGTTATTACAAACTATTCTATTTTAGGAAACAGCAAACCCTTTCCGAAAATATTCCATTGTCAATCTAATGTTTCTATTAATACATAAGTGTCCTATATGTTTCGCTAAGGTGTTTTTAATGCTCAAACCACCCTGAAAGTGTCCGAAAACCCGTGTTTAGAAATCCAAACAAACACTTTTTTAGTGTAATTTCACAAAAATCAGATTTTTCGATTTGTGTAAAAATATCTCTCGATTATGCTTTTAAGCTAAACGGTTCCGACTTAAGTAAAATCTCATTCCGGACAACCTTTCGGTTTTGATACATGAGCCGATTCGGAGCCGAAGGGCTCCGAATCGCCCATGTTAGCTGCTGATCTTGTCATTCCATTTTTGCCGAAAAATGTTTCGAGTTTCATTTGGTCATAACTAGATCATTTTAGAGTCTGATTTTTAACTTCTAATATAGCAAACGACCGGAATCATATACTACCATATTCTTAGCCTTTTAACACCTTAAGACATTTTTTATCATCCCGTATCCCACTTTTCATTTTCGGACAGATTGCATATTTAATAAAAACACAATTCAAAACCAATGCAAACTCACCATATTGCCTAATCTAAATAGATCCATCATCCAATACTAATCCAACATCAAATCCACACTTATAACTATTCTAATCTCATCCTCATCATTGTTGCAACACGCAAATCAACTCATCCCCGCCTTAATCACAATATGTATTTAAAGAAATATAAGACTTCATTAACTTTGACACTAAATTCATTTCTTTTTGAAAAACAACACAAACACATGGATTTAAACCAAAAGTATAAGAAAATCAAGGAATCAAAAAGAGGTTTAGGAATAAGCTTACAAATGATGATGAATAAACTAGAAATCAATAAATCTTGAAAAGGAGGGGGAGGGAAAAACCGCGAGTGGGGGTGAGTGGTGTAGATGGTCGGGTGACGAGGAAGCTTTTTGAAGCTCACCGGAAAACTTCACCGGAAAAGTTTTCCGGCGGCGGCGCCATGGTGGCCGGCGACGGCGGCCGGCGGTGAGGGGTGGCCGGCGGTGGCCGGATAATGAGTGAGAGGGAGAGAGAATTGGTGGTGTGTGTGTGTGTTTATAAGAGATGGAAATGAAAAGTTATTATAAAAATTTTATTTATATTAAAACTTTAAAAATTATTGGCAAGTTGTAATAAGTTTAGGGTTAATTGTATAAATATTTCACAGGGGCCAAAAGTGTAAATGTTGGGCATTATTTTGTAAAATAATGGTTCGGGACTCATTTGAGCGACTTAACGGATGATTCAAATCTCGAAACTTGCGCCATTGTTTTCCAAATCATTTTTCCAATAAAAATGAGTATTTACACGATTTTATTTCATAATTGTTTCATAACATTTATTTAAAACGTTTGTTATTCATTTATATTTTTCCGATAAACTTTATCCGTAAAATGAATTTTAACTTCAATAATTGCGTTTTTAATAAACGTTTTCGATTAACAATATAATTAATTTATTAAATATTTTTATTTAATAAATTATGATAATTAAATATAAATTTAATTATTTTGGGTCGGCACGCGTTGTGCTCAAAATTTTGCGAGGACATTTAAGTCACCTTCTGACTGTTTTCGGATCTCGGTCAAAACTAAAAAGTTGTCAGGAATGTCGTTTTACATCAAATTGCTTTAGAGTCCGAGTTGTGAAAACGTGATTTAGTGGTTCGTTTTTAATACGTCAGCTTATAAATAACATAGATCTTTTTCGTTTTCAAGTCGAATAAGTTAAAATAAATTTTTTAATTTGTTTCTAAATGTATCCAAGTTGTCTAATTTTACTATGTTACGTAAGCACCTTTTTTTTTTACTAAATAATACAAAGAATGTACTAATCCACACTATTGTATACACAATTAAGGATTTCTGTTTTTTTTTCTGACGTGGCATAGTTGACTGACCCGTTGTTTTTTTTTAATAATCAAAATTGATTTTTTTCAACAAAGATATAATAACATTGATTTTTTTCCCAGAACAATCACCCATTTTCTCTTACTCTCATTTTCAACACCACTGAACAAACACTCATTTTCTCCCCTCCTTCAGCCAACCACCAGTCCGACAATCACCAGCAGCTACTTCTTCCCCCACAACCTGGCCTACCCAAACCCATCACTTCATCGCTACCACTATCACTACTACTTATTATATTTCAAAATTCCTTTATGAATCATGAAGCATGATTAAACAAAATACCAATCTAAAAATCCCAAGATCTGAGATTAATACATACAAAAAAGAACAGATCGTGATGGCGGTTGTGATGGGGGTTTCCGCTGATGGTTGATATGCTGGTTTCCGGTGATGGTGGTTCAAAAACATGATGGCTCGGTGCATAAAAACGTGCATATATAAGAGGTCTATGCATACAAAAACGTGATGGGCCTGATGGCTAATGGTGGTTCTTGATCTGAGATCTATGCATACAAGAGCATGATGATGCTGTGGTGGTTTCCGATGATGGTGGTTCATGGTTGACCCTGGTTATGTTGCGACAGTGGTTTGGGTTTTCGAAGGCGGTTGTTGTCGATGTGCTATGACTAACAGATGATTGATTTTGGCTTTTGGCTTTTAGTTTATCACTAAAATAAGATTTGTGTATTTGAATGTGTCTATGAAGATAAAGCATGGAGGAGCCAATGGATGTGGTTGTGTTTATGTATTGAGGTCTGCCCACCCAAAAGTAAAGGTTTGATAAGTAATTTGGGAAAAAAAATAAAGGAGTCAACGAAATAAGAACGGGTTATGCAAATATGAACGGAGTCAAAGGTTGGGTCAATATGCCACGTCAGCGAAGAAAACGGGAATCCTTAATTGTGTATACAATAGTGTGATTAGTACATTCTTTGTATTATTTAGTAAAAAAAAAAGGTGCTTACGTAACATAGTAAAATTAGACAACTTGGATACATTTCGCAGAACAATTATCCCAAATAAATTATAAACGACAAATAATGTAATAATAAATATGATTTATTATTTAAATATGTTTCGAAAATTGACGGTTGTTACAAAAGAACCCAGATCACCCCTTTACTGCTGCTTTTGACAGCAGCCTCGAACACCTATTAAAAGTGTCACGATGTATGTTAATAATGATAATTTTGGAATGTATAAGACTTTCTAATAGGAAAGTTGTTTCCAATCTGCTTTTGAGGCTTTACATACTTTGAACAAACACTAAGAACATACTTGAATAATTCCTTTAGTTATGAAGTAGAATGGCGTGGAGGTGTGACCCAACCTGTAGGCATAAACAAAAGTGCACATTTACCATCTTTAGTTGGTAAAAGTGTCTTCATCTTTTAAAAGAGACGAAAAAAATATATCGACATAAAATACACGGGGTGACCGAGTCTTTTTCTAATATTTAACACATATAATGTGCTTTCTGTGATCATACTTGACACGTCAAAGTTATTTTTTTTGTACAAATAGCATTTCAAGTCATACTTATATAGACTGATTGCCAACTCAGTTTATCACCCTCTATCGAAGAAATAAAATTATAAAATGTCATAAAGTAGGAAAAAGGTACTTTTTTAGCTGACATATAAAGCTTAAATTACCAGAAAAAGACTGGGAGCTCGGTGGAGTTGGAGCTTGAGGAGTAACTTCAGGGAGTTGCAAGCTTGGATTCCCGCCAAAACAACAAGATGCAAAGTTCACCATCATATTAAAGTACCATGTTTTAAAGTGCAAGATAAAAATAGGCTGTTGCTTGCTACATACCTTATAGGCGTGAAAAGAGAAAAGGAACCATTGACCGGGACATATCCTCTCAAATTGTTGTTTGAAAGATCACTATAAGACATATCAACAGTATGTTTTAGTATTCTAATAATTAACTTAGTGCTAATTTAACAAAAAAAACATGTTTGGGTACTCACAAAACTTGTAACGAAGTTATTGTAGTTAACGAAATTGGTATAGTTCATGTTAATGCGTTGTTGTTGAGACGATTGACCTCGCAAGGAAAAAAGGCAGAGAGACAATACCAAGATTTTGTTACTAAAACGCTCAATAAGTCAAACCATAATCAAGTTAAGGAATAGACTTGCCAACTCAGGATACTAACAGAGACATGTTCAGATGTTGTCACTTTGCATATCAATTGGATTTCCTTATTTTCTCTTTGTTAGAGGTAGAAAATGTATCAATATACCAATCCTTAACACAACCGTTAAGAACAAACTCTCAATCGAACACATGTAGGCATAAATAGAAGTGCAACATTCTATTTCAAACAGGGTTTTGAGAAAGATATTACGAAGACGCATGAACCTAACTAAAATACTAATTATTGGGTTTTTGATATCTAGTGTTTACCTCAACTATTGGCTCCTTTGTAGAGGTTGCGTTGTATTTTTTGCTTATACCTTCAACTTCATCATTCCTACACACACAACAACATTTAGAATACAGAATTGTAAAGGTGATAAAAGCAAGTTTCAGGAACCAATATCACCTCCCTTTGACTATTGCTGAACAAAAAGAATCAAACATTAAACAAACTATGTAAAAGAAACCTAATTTTTTTGACAGAATCATAAAAAACGATTGGTGGGCTTCTGGTATCTATGGGTTCAGATAATAATATGTTGTCGGGGATGTTGCTAATTGGAAGTCTGTGACGATGGTGTTTACTATTGTCAGTACGCATTATGTCTTCACATAAGAAGAGTGGTCTGGTTTTAAGTGTGAAAGGAGTACCTCGAAATTTTGTCACACGACATGAGCTGACGGCAACTGTGATTGGTTATTCTAACGTTGTGAGGATTGACCTGTCAAAATTTTCTGCCATATCGTCCCACATGGTGAATTCCATGATGTTGCCGCTGTCAAGGAGAGAAATTCATAAGAAAAAGACAATTAGCACAGAGTGGTTGAGATATGCAGTAACTTACTCTAGGTTCTCAATGTCTATTTTCCTGCGTATGTTCTGGCTTCGATCGGGGTCTCCCATACGTATGGCATCGCCAACTGATCTGATCTTGATTGTAGCTGGTTGTAGGACACGAAGTTAAAGTAATGTTTTGGGAATCCGGTTGGTGATATGTTGTCAAAGGTGTCTTGTTTCGTTCTCTAGAATGTGATGTTAAGGGCTAGTGGGTTAACAACTGAAGTTTTATATTTTGTAACCTGATCCGAGTTTCAGTTTTGGATTGAAGTAGTCAACGTCGTTAATATTCATGTTGGCTCGGATCCTGATTCCTTGCATATATGAGCTTGTTATGATATGGATATTAGCGATGCATATAGGTATTGTATATCATAAAAGTAATGACATACATCTCGGTCCAATAAGATACAACAGAAGCCAGCTGGAGTTGGTTTGAGGATGCTTTTAGATATCCATTTTCTATACACTTTAGCTTCAAGTACTTTATTGCGTGTCCTATGTATCTATCGAGATATGTAAATGAGAAGATGTATTTTAAGAACAAATGTGGTTGCATTTATGATTCTAAGTCGGGAAAACACCCATAGCGTGGGCTGCAATATCACAAAGGCCGATGTGTCGTTAGGAGTCAAGATTCAGGGGTCGGTAAACCAGCGTTACTAAAATAAAGTCAAAACGACATCTTTGCATTAATCCAAGGCCTAGATGCGTGTGCGGAGGTTGCCGAGGCGAGCGATTCGCTCCCTCTACCATCCTGCCACTTTCCGCATAATCCCAACCAAGTAAAACGTACCTTATAGTACGGGATCAAAAACCAACGTGGGTGCAAACACGACTTGCATTTTTTTAAACCTTTAATTATTGTCCGGGTTGTGTAGCCAAGATGCGGGTCGAATGCTACCCGACGCCATTTGTTCTTCCAAATGACCATTTTAGAATATTAAACGGCAATATTGCATACACAAATATGAAATCAGGTCCTCGTGACCAAACTTAGATGACAGGCGACCACAACGTACACGCACCTTAAAGCACTTATGATCATAACTTATACACACATCATAATAACCAAAGCGTATGAGCACAGCTCATGCCCAACACAACAAACACACGGCTAATAGCCGTAGTTTATACACATTCTTAAGTATAAAACAGTTTTATCTGTGAACAAGGTATTCCAAAATCAGAAACAATCGAACAAAAGGGGATCATACACCGCCATGGATGCAAACACCAGTTGCATTTGTTTAAATACTACCCGGGTTGCCCAGCCAAGATACGGATAAAACACCACCCAATGCCCGATCATTATTTCATTTCATTAATCTCAAAAGGATCAATTTTATGCAATACAATACCAGCAGGCACACATCAAACTTAAAACACAATATAAAGCCAACACCTATGAAAAAACATCAATCCCACGAATTAATCGACATAAAATTTTAAGCCCACACCCAAATTTTACAAACCCAAAATATTAAGCATATACATACTCATAACAGAATAAGCAATCCAAAATCATAACAAAATACAAAACACACAAATTAAGCATATACATACCCTAATAAAAATGCAATTGAAGATGAATCAGCCATAAACAAAAATAATCTTCCGGCACCACAAAATCCCCAAAATTAAAAGCCTAAATATTGTGTGAATCAAACCACATGCACACACCAAAATATTGTGTGAATCCAACCCAAGCCAACAAACACCAACGTGACCAACCGACCACCAACACCACACACCATGAACGGCGACAATGAAGATATTGGCGGCATCGAAGAGAGGCGGTGGGAGATTTATAGATCCATATATCTTTTCTTTTTGGTGGATGGATCAGATGGATATGCATGATTTGGTGATAGTGGGATTCAAAAAGAGTGGGGAGGGGGAGAGGTGAGAGAGATACGTATGAAGGTACGTGTCATTTGAGAGAGAGATAATGAATGGAGACGGTGGGAATGGATAATAAAGAAGGATCGGGTCGGCTGTGGTGGATCGGGTCAGTTTTCCAGCGGGTTCCGGCCAACGTTCGGTGGGTCGACCCGGTTTCCCAGCGGGTTC
The DNA here is from genome assembly GCA_026074375.1 of Tanacetum coccineum. Classification (NCBI taxonomy): domain Eukaryota; kingdom Viridiplantae; phylum Streptophyta; class Magnoliopsida; order Asterales; family Asteraceae; genus Tanacetum; species Tanacetum coccineum. Next base: position 20,612 of record BQNB010088864.1, read on the forward strand.
CGGCAAGCATTTAATAGCAGCATTTAATGGCAGTTGCTCCCTTTTATATAAAAGTTATAATGACGCTTTTATTGTTTGATACCAATTTCTCACGAAGTTAGAGAACTAATTAAGAGTTGGTATTATTTGTAAAGGAACTTTATTGTGTATATAACTTATAAGTTGCCATAGAGGAGATGTATACAAAGCATTAATAGTACTACCAATAGCTTACAACCTGTAAATTCTCGAATAAAGCTTGATACTGGAGATCTGATCTTTCACCAAGGCAAAAGCTTCAGAGTAGAAAATGTCTATCACATTCTTTAGAGTATTATATCACATACATTTATCAATAACTAAGAACCCAAGTGCAATAATGTTCCTGTATTGTAATACGTTAAAGAAAACAACAGGCAACCGATCGACACATATAAATGGGATTAATGTCCTTTTTATTCTTTTCTTCTTTTGTTTCGCATCAGTGTCCTCATCTTCCTCCTCGGACTCTCTTTTCTTCTTATCTTTCTTCTTCTTCTCTTTAACATCGATGTTCTCGTCTTCCTCCTCAGACTCTTTCTTCTTCTTATCTTCCTTCTTTACTTTCACATCAGCATTCTTGTTTTCCTCCTCTCTCCTTTTCTATTTTTTCTTTTCTTTTCTTCTCTTTAACATCAGGTGTTCTCGATTTCTTCCTTCTCGGAACACATTTATTCTTTTTTTGTCTTTCTTTTTCTCCTTATATTTACAGACCTTGTTTCACACCGTCATATGTGTCTGCCTCTTTATATATATTGAACCTAACAGAAATTTCACAATATCGATCTATTATTAGATTCCATGGTGTTATTTTGCAAACAGTTTGCATTCCAAAAAAGTCTAATTTGACTTCAGCTATCAACAAAAATCTGCAAAGTCTGAGATAACTAAAATCAACCCTCCCCGAATAGACGGATCTTTTAAGCCCTTGAATCACTTGCCGGATCTGGCTGTGAGTATGTGAAGTATATACAAAGTCTAAAATCACTAAAATCAACCCTCACTTGTAGACGATTCTAAAATAAGCGTATCCAAACACTCATCTGGAGTCGTTTTGACTTATAATAATAGCATAACTCAATCATATCCACAAAAACGAATTGATTTATAAATGATCAAATCATAAAGAATGTAATAAGCATATATAAGTGTTGATAAGTTGAATTGAGGGGCGTTATTTTTTCGCCAGCCGATCTCATGACATGTCAACTGGGCTAGCCATTCTCCTTATACAAAAAAATAGTTCATTTGTACCTGGCCCAACACTAGACAGCTTTAGAAAGGGAAATGACGTTGGGACCCATTAGAACCAATAAGAGTCAAACGACGGTAATTGCTTCTGTGCCTGCGCACAATCGGAATATCTTCCCCCACCCTGTCCAACTTGATAGTATGATCAGGTGCAACTTTCCTTCAAAAAGAAAACAAATGTAAAATTACAGTGATATAAAAAAAGGAAAAATAACTTATATACCTGAAATATGAGTAATTTATGAGAAAAGAGCCAAAACAATTGTGTTTATACAAAAATAGCCATTAATTCCGCCAAATTTTCTTGGGGACTAAACACACTTTTTGCGGAACTTTTTCCCCTTCAAAGTACCAAGAAAAATGCAACAAAAAGGTCAATATCTATGGTAAAAAAATCTCAAAATGCTTATTCTACAAAGAAACCGTTTGTAATTTTTCAGGGTCTGATGACTATTTTGTCAAACCCTATTACTGTTTTAATCATTTTCCCTAATTAAATATATAAAAGGTACATACATATCATGCATTCATGTATAGTCAGATTCGAACAAACTGATCAGTGAAGTATTGTTTTGGAACCTCAACCTCAACCACATGGAAATCACGCAACACTCGACTTTCTTCCTCAAGTTTCAAAACAGCTGGGAAACGATCCTCTACATTGCTCTGAAGAATGTTTTTCTAGTGCTTGAGTCTTTAAGTAAGATCAGATAGGGTGGTTGTTGGTTCGTCGTCTCCATTTGCACACTCTACCTGTTACACAACACATGGTTAGAGCATAACCGAAACCATAAAGTTACAAAAAACTAAAGCAATGATTAATAAAACAAAGTAAGATTTTATAACCAGTTCTAAAACACAAATCCAAACATGATATTTTCGAAAATGGTAAGCCGCAAAAATGTACTTATCTAAAATTATAAAGAGGCATCAGTACACTATGACATACGCAAAAATTGCGATCAAACCGTAGAAATAGCGTTTTGATGTTCACACTACTGGTGATGCCTCTTTAGCATTTCAGATAAGTACAAATTTTTGCGTGTAAGCCACTGTTTAATTGCAAAAATGTTCACACCACTAGTGATAACCTGAATATACGTAGTATAATCGTACGTTAAAAGTGGTACCTCTTGTGCCTTTGAGCAAAAACCGAGTTTTTCAGGTCTTCCTCTGCAAATAATAAGATAAAAATATATAACCAAAATAAAAAAAGATGTAATAATAACAAAAATATGCACATACAGATTGTCTGTTGCACGGTTGCACCGGATGGACGACGTCTGTAGCATTTTTGCCACTTCTTCTGAGTGTACAATTGTAAGTGTTTACATCGTTGGTACTTGCATTACGACATGTGTCCAGCTGAGTCAATGCCATTATAGTGTATACAGAGCACCTTTTGCAAGTGCATCAGATGCAGGTTGTGATCTTCCACATTCTTCTAGTGTTTCTTAGCAAACCTAAACGCGGTAGCTGCAAGTGATAATAGACATCATCCTAGTTAGACATAACATCATCGGGTAGTTTCTTTTATCCGTAACATAAATCGCAAAAATATACATACAAGTAATAATCTTACATAATTATTACCTGCCTGCTCATAATATTGAGTTGCATTCCTCTAGTCGGCACTCCATCGTGTTAAAGTAAGTTTTGTTATGTTGCAATATGAGAGAAAGAGATCAAATCAAGCAACTATAAAACATAAGGGGTGTTTGTTTCAGCTTATATTCTGGGCTCTCATCTAACAAATTCCTCACGTCTTTAACACGAAAGACCCCGTCTCCATTCAAATCACTAACCCATCTATCATTCGAGGGTGGATTTGATGAGGAAGAGGAACACTTTTTAGAATAAGCTGAAACAAGCACCCCCTGATCTGTGCCCCATGATATTAGAATAAGCTGAAACAATCCATATAAAACTTGATAATACAGTAAGAGCATAAATAAATAGACTAAACAGATTTTAAAAGAAAAGCTCACCTTGCCATCCTCCATCAGCAAAGTAACCTGCAAAAAAATTATCCAAAAAAACAAAATTAACAAAACTCCCCAATAATGACATAAACCCTAATTCAAAATCAAAATGAAATTCAAAACAAATACCCGCAAAAGCAAAGCAACCTATAAAAAAATTATCCGAAAAAACCAAATTAACAAAACCCCCTATTTTCACATAAACCCTAATTTCAAAATCAAAAAGAAATTGAAATTAAAAACATGAAATCCCACACAAAGTTTATTGGAATAAGCCTTACCTCAAAACTCACACAAAGCTTCAGGAAATTGGTATGTATGTCTTTAATTTAGGTGCAGGAAGTTGCAAATTTAAGATGATTTGTCTTCTGAAACTCCTTGCAACCGTTAGCACTTTCGCAAAAGAATTAATTGTAGGATCTATAACCGCAACAACCTTTGACATTCAGGCCTGGACAATAATCACAGAGGGTTAAGCTTTTAATGGATACAACCCCATTAAATTAAGGGGCTGTATCTTTTAGTATAATAGATATTAAAAATATTTAAACGAGTGAGTGGTATTCTAAACTTCAAAACTTATAAAAGCGTAAGTGCACTAATCATGACGTGCATATGTTTATATGAAAATTTATATGGTACACAAAAGCATTAACTATAAAAACTTAGTTTTTGATATATGTCAGATATATGTCTTTCTATTTTAGCCTAGAAGAATGGTGAGATTTGATATATGTGATATGTCAGATATATGTCTTTCTCTGTTGAATATGTGTTATCAAATATCCAACAGTAGTGTATCCGAGATAGTAATCTGTTAGACATGTTTGTTGTCTGTTTGTATGAGTTTGCACATGTCCAATACTCTTTGTTTTCTTATTGATGTAATCTTTTTGATATAACATTTTCAACAAAAAAAATCACTATCTTGTGCTCTTTTACAAAACATGTATCTAGTGGGATTTGAACTCTAAGTTTTTTGTCTACAAAATCTGAAAGTCATTAACATAAATCTTAACACGAATACGATTGAAAATACATACATTGAGGAAAGATACCATCCAGTGAATACAGTGAGCTAGCTTTCATAATGTAAGGGCCTAATTGCAACTTGAGATATAATAGTGTGCAATCTATGAAGATTCTCCCTTGCTCCATCACCATCTGATTTCATGTAAATGATCGATATGGCTAGGTTGGCATTTGGCAAATAAAAAAGGCGACATTATTTTGTTTGATAATTCAAGTTTCTTATATAATTATTCTTGTATTATAGTTACAAAAAAATATAAGTTTCTTAAGAAATTTTAAAATGCAAATGGTTGATGTCACATGTGGGGGCTAACGTAACAAACACCATGTACGTGTCAAGTCTCTTTTTCTCTACGTTTCATCTTTTCATGTACTCGCGTTTTAATGAAATCATTTATCGCAATTATCCATATATTCTCTTGTCATGCTTTGGCCGAATGATGTTAAAAAAAAGATATTTTGCTTGTTTTAGTTAATTATGTAGATTCTTTTAAGTTGTTACGAACATTACCGGTTTTGTTATTTCACAAACAGGATAATGAAGCCAAACGGGAGATCTAATTTTCTTTAAAATCAAGGTCATACTGTTTTGTTTGTGAGAGAACATAATCGATCATATTTGAAAAGATCTTAATCTTTTAGTTATTTTTTATTTTTTGCTTTGTACAATTTTATGTTTGGAATTGGCATGTTTTTTATTTGTTTGATACATGTACACTTTGATCATGCCCGATGGCTGGACTTTCGATTTTACAGCATCAATTGCAGTAATAAGTAATAACCTACATTTTCACTAGCCATGTTGAAAGAAAAAAAGAAACAGAAAGAATAACCTACATTTACTCTAAACATGACAATTGCGGTAACTAATCTGATTGTAATAAATTTGATTGTACCTGTACATACACATTTATAAGTTTGGGGCCTATGATAGTAAATGGCAGCTAATAAATCTCATTCGTTTTATGTATCGTTTTCAGTTAAATATTCTTCATGTTATTATAATCCACTTTCTTTAAAAAATATTTATTCATTGCTTCAATCATCTTCTGACAATCAAATTTAATAAATGGTAGATTAGGATGAAGAAGTGAAATTATTGTGAAAGCATGTGGCATGGATGTGAGATCATGTGAATTATATAATTCATCAAACTACTTGAAACGTTTTGTAAAGGGTTGTTCTAAATGGACATTATTTTTTTACTATTTGAACACCATTTATGATACAATCATTCAAATGTTTTGAAAAATCATTTAAAACATCTTAATTAATGTTTTAATCATTACAATATTTTGACTTTTACTTATTACTAATCAATTATGCTTTTATTATACTAATCATTGGTATTTTTTTTTTCAACTAATATTTTCAATAATTACTTAAATAAAAATAATAATACTTCTCCAGCAACATGTATAAAAATGAACAAATATGTAAACATAAAGTTCCAAATTAAATATTACAATTTTTATTAAGTAATTTCCATAGATGAATCATACCACATAGACGTTTGGCTTACAAATGAGCTGTGTTTTGGCGGTTCTTCATTTAGATCTGGGATTAAGTTATGCATCCGACCTGTTTGAGAGTATGAGACTGAACTATGTCTTGTAGGTTGCATATTCAAGTCTATGTCAAAAAACCTGCATGAATAAACCGAGAGGGCGTGCCTTGTTTTGTGCCTAATTTTTTAATTCTTCATGAGAATTAAACACCTAAAATTGTGAATTATTTTTGTTAATGGTGATGTCCAATAATAAATTATTTGTAAAAATGATGTCAAAATTTTTAATCAAATAGAATATTATTATGATACCTGATCGGTGAAAAATGATAATATTTGTGTAGAATATTCAACATCTTCAAATAAGTTGTCTTCGTTAAAAAATAACATTTATTGTGTGTGAACAAGAAAGTACCTGCAAGTAGATTGAATCACAGTTAATGTTTTATAAAACAAAAATTAAATAAATATAAAGTTAAATAAATAACCTACTTTGCATAACATACATGGCAGTATAACAAATCGTTTCACATATATAGGTAATTGTCATTTTAGAAACTAATTAACATGTTCAATATTTAACTCCATGGTCTATGTTCAATATTCTAATAAAGATAGTACAGTAGTACCCAACTTTCTATTAGTGAGGAAATATATCTCTTCACTTGGGCCCCACAACCTGTCATATCAGCATCTCACTCCCACTCAAAAATACTCCATCACTCATAACACACCCCTATCTACTCACTTATGCTCCACTACTCACCATTTTATTTTCTTTTTTCACACAAACTAAATTTATTTATTACACAAAAATACAATTAACATATTTAACAAAAAATACAATTAGTTCAGTGTGACACTAACCCGATGCCTTCACTTTTTAGTGTGTCTTTGTCTTTGTATATTCTGACACTTTCTTACTTATTTTGGATTGATTGTTTGTTTATTTTGACAATTATCAACAAGTTTAAATAGTAATTAGTAATCTGTTAAGTAATTAATTAGGATGGTTAGATGTTAAGTAAGTAATTATTCTTGAGTATTTTCAATCTACTAGTAAAATAGTTATAAAAGTCAATGAATGCTTTTTGGTTTTTTCGATGTATGCTTTGACTGCACAACAAACAAGCATGGTTGAAAGTTTT
>BQNB010088865.1:0-27549 GCA_026074375.1 Tanacetum coccineum
TCAAATCTCGTTGTATCGCTTTCAAGATTTTCATTGTGATGCAAATTATGGGACAAATGTTATATCAATTTCAAGGAAATCTACGAGATTACTTTTCAAACGACACGTTTAGAGGTCGTTCTCTTGCATCTAGCGTTGTGTATTATGAAGTAACGCCCCCGGACACACTTCCGCTGCGACACATTTTTGGGGGTGTTACATATATGAAAACAATGTGGAGGTGCGGTTTACTCGACTCAAAAGAAAATAATGAGTGAACCTAAACGCTCCTTTATTTAATTTTGCTCGATCAAATGTGTCCAAAAATACATATTGGTTATATATTTTTCTTAGACATTCAAGAGATCATTATGTATGCATGCGAAATCGTTTTTAGATTGTCTTAAAAATGCAAGAAAACGTTTTGATGATTTTCCTATCTCTCTAAAATGAATTTCGAGGTTTTATGCAATCGTAATTAAAGATAACTAATCCTAAATTTATATCTTAGAAGTTAATGAAAGTCCTAGTCTTAACTAAGCATAAGCAAAGAGAAAAAAATTAGATCTCCAAATTCAATTTTGTGATTAATAGGATTTTATACTCAAGATTAAGAGGAAGTTGAAATCAGATAACTTAAAATTGATGATATGAGTGTGATTCCTTGTTGATTGAAGTGGTTTGAATCATGGATTTTGTTTCATCATTCCTAGTCCTAGACGAAGATAGTTGAAGGGTTCACGTTTGAGTGGTTTAGTTAATATGTCGACAATGTTGTCTTCCGACGTGACTTTTTCAATTGAGATATTTGCTTTTTGGACATTGTCGCGAAGAAAATGGTGACGTATTTCGATGTGTTTAGTACGAGAGTGTTGGACGGGATTTTTGCTCAAGTCGATGGCACCTTGTTGTCGCACATGATGGGAATGTTGTCTAGCTTGATTTCGTAGTCGATAAGAGCTTGTTTCATCTATAGTGCTTGTTGACATGCCTTTCCGGCGGATACGTATTCGGCTTCATCCGTGGATATAGCAAGAGCGCTTTGTTTCTTCGCAAACCAAGATGTTAAGCAAGACCCAATGAACGTATAGATACCACTAGTGATTTTTGATCCACATAATCTCCCGCATGATCAGAGTCGGCATAGACTATAGTTTCTATACCGGTCCCCTTAGGATACCATAATCCTAAGTGCATAGTGCCTTTAATATATCGGAAGATACGCTTAACCGCTTTAAGATGTAACATTTTAGGATCCTCTTGAAAACGAGTACATAGGCAAACACTAAACTTAATATCGGGCCTACTTGTTGTTAGGTATAATAAGTTTCCTATCATACCTCTGTATTTAGTACTATCTACGGATTCGCTTTCTTCATCTTTCGTGAGTTTTGTATCCGAGGATGTTGGTGTTTTCATAAGTTTAGTCTTCTTATTCAAATTTCTTAAGCATTCAAGATGTGACATTTTAGGATCCTCTTGAAACGAGCACACATGCAAACACTAAACATGATATCGGTCCTACTTGTCATTAGGTATAATAAGTTTCCTATCATACCTCTGTATTTAGTACTATCCATGAACTCACTTTCTTCATCTTTTGTGAGTTTTGTATCTGAGGACATTGGTATTTTCATAGGTTTAAAGTCTTCTAATCCAAATTTCTTACGCATTTCTTAAATTTATGTAGATTGATTAAAGATAATTCCATATTTTAGTTGTTTTATTTGTAGACCAAGGAAGAAGTTAAGTTCACCCATCATGCTCATTTCAAACTCATCGTGCATGATTTTGGCGAAGTCATCACACTATCCTTGACAAGTTAAACCGAATATAATGTCATCGATATATACTTAAACAATGATAAGATGTGAACCTTTCTTCTTCCTAAAAAGAGTATTATCTACCATTCACATGGTATAATTGTGTTTAATTAAAAAGGCCTTTAATCTATCATGACATGCTTTAGTAACTTGATTAACACCATGTAATACTTTCTTTAGTTTATAAACATGATTAGGTTTTTTGAAATCCCGGAGGTTGTGCCACGTATACCTCCTCATTGATAAAACCATTCAAAAATGTACTTTTTACGTCTATTTGAAATAACTTGAAATCAAATGCACACGCAATGAGTAAGATTCTTATAGATTCTAATCTAGCTACCAGAGCGTAAGTTTCATCACAATCTATACCTTTTTGTTGATTATATCCTTGGGCCGCTAATCTAGCCTTATTTCTAGAAACTACACCATTTTTGTCAAACTTTGTAGGAACCCGATCTACACTTTCACTTCATATGTCACAACACGGATCGAACCAAGAACTAGAAAAGAGATAAAGGTTTAGAGAGAGAAAGAAGAGAGAGAGATGAGAGAAAAAAGAGAAAAGATATTAGAATAGATTAGAATAGATTTTTGAGATAGATGAGATAGATATTTTTCCAAGTGAAAAATATCTATATATATACCCCTACACATTTAATGTGACGCGCGGGATATTTAACTAGGACTCGGGCTCGGGTTTTGCTTGGGATTAAACCCGAAACATATACAATATTAGTTTAACTATCGAGCTCGATTCCTGATAATATTCTATTACAATATTAACTAATTAATTGACCGAGACTTAAATACATAATGAACGAACTTCATGTTCGACTCAATATTTTGAGGCTAACATCCTCCACCTCTACATTTAGACATAAGCTATTTGTAGCTCGACGTGTCCTTTCGGACCTACGAATCGGAATAACTTCCTCTTGTGGTGGTTCAAAACCCTCCACCTCTTGAGGAATGTTGCTAGTGATTTCAGAAGGTGTTGTATCTTCTTCTTCTTGAATTTCTTCAATATCTACCGCCCTCTCACTGATTTCTTGACTTATGAGACGTTTCTCAAAGAATTCAACAAACCTTGCAACAACAATTTTGTTTTCAGGTTGGAAGTAGAAATAGTAACCCATCATTTCCTTTGGGTATCCTATGAAGATACACTTAACGGATCTTTGTTCAAGTTTGTCAGGTGTATCTCTCTTCACAAGAGCCTCACATCCCCAGACCTTTAAGTAAGACAAGTTTCAAACTTTTCCATACCACAGTTCATATGGTGTCTTATCTACCTTCTTTGTTGGAACCATATTGAGAATGCGTGTTGCAGACTCTAGAGGTGTTCAAAAAAACCGAGAAACCGACGAACCGAGCCGAACCGTTCAATCCGAAACCGAAAAAACCCGAAACCGAAGAAACCGAAACCCAAAAAAACCAAAACCGAAAAAACCCGCTTATCACGATTCGGTTTCGGTTTTTACTTTTAGGTATCCGCGGTTAACCGAACCGAACCGTGCATATTATACATGATTGTTTTCTAACTCATATTCATATAATTGTACAAGTATTAATCATATTATTGCACTAATGTTATTTTATAACAACCTTTTAGCTCCTAATGTAAAAATTTTGAAAAATCTATGTGTGAAAATTGATTAACGTGATCGTAATCTATAAACGATGAATAAAGATTATTTTGTTAACATGTTATGTACGAATATTTGAATGCAATTATTGTGACGAAATAAATTTATATGACTTTTATCTACTCAATGTCATTGATTTTACTAGATTGACATTTATCGTTCTAGGACCATTGTGGGTTTTTTATATGGTTTTTAAACTCGATTTAAACGTATAAAAAAAAAAAAAAAATGGCTTTAATCGTGAACGAACCGGGTTAACCCTCAATTCGGGTACCCGAATGTCGGTTACCGCCTAGTCGTTCGATTTCGGATAGTAAATTAATTACTCGCCCGCGGACGGATAGTTCAAATATTCCAACTAACGAACCGAGCGCCCGACGAACACCCCCTAGCAGACTCTAGAGCCTAATCCCAAAAGGAATAAAGGCAAAGTTGTATGATATTATCACTAGTAGGCACCATGTCTAACAAAGTACGGTTTCTCCTCTCAGACACTCCATTATTTTGTGGTGTGTATGGAGGAGTAAGTTGTTGAACAATTCCATTAGCTATTTAGATAATCTTTAAAACTCTTGGCTAATGTATCGCCACCACGATCTGATCGTATTGCCTTAATGGTCTTCCTGAGTTGATTTTCAACTTCCTTCTTAAACACATTGAATGTTTCAAAGACTTCATGTATATGTTTAAGTAAATAAACATAACTATAACGACTATAATCATCTGTGAAAGTAATGAAGTAGCTAACACCTTGTCTTCGACACATGTCTAAGTGGGCCAAATACTGTCAGTATGTAGTATTCCCAAGAAGATCTTTTTGCCCTTTCGATACTCGAGGAAAAGTTATCTTTTTCATCTTGCCTGATAAACACACGATTCGAATTTATCAAAAGATTTCAATCATCCGTTGATTTTAACAGCCATTGTTGCTGGCTTTGTTTATACGTTTTCTTGTTATATATGAGCAAGACGCTGTTCCATAGATAAGTTAGAGTCCAAGTTACGTTTGGACTTCTTTGTGTTGCTAACCCTATAAATAGAATTAACGTTTGGTACAAGATCATGCATATCAATTTCATAAATACCATTACGAGCAATAGCATTAAAATAAAGAAATCATTCTTAGAAACTGATATTCTTATAATTCCGTTTAAAACATTGAACAACTCCATTGTCAAACCCCAAACGAGAAACTTAAACAAAACACCTTTAGTTATAGTGGTGCCATAATGACAATTATCTAACAATTCACAAGGCCATTAGTAAAACTAACGATCAAAACTTCTAATAGCTTCTACTTGTGCACCGAAACTCCATTTGCCAGTACAAGTTTAATGTGCTCTTGTTTCAGCTGCCCTTTCATCCTAATATCCCTTGTTTTGTGATACAAATGTCGTCAAAATGTGAGTACCACAACCAGTGTATACACCCAGATGTTATTATTAGAGGAAAAAAATACTTTTCTATTGTGGAAAGATACCTGAAGAACTGGCAGTGCAACTTGCTTCTTTTTTCTTTAACAGCTCAGCGAGTATAAACAGGACAGTTCCTTTTCCATTGTCTACCTCCGTACAGTAGTGGTGGCAGGATATCATCTTAGTGGACACTTCCATGAGCACGTAGGCTTAGGGTTTTAGGCCTTAGGAGATATAAACCTTCTTATCTCTTTCCCTTGCCTTTACCTTATATTGCCTTTTGCTTTAGCGATTTCTTATTGGCTTCTGGATTTTACCACCTTATCGTCATACTTGTGGTGTTTCAGCCTTTATCAATTGTTACCTTCACATACTCAATAAGATAGCTTGAATGTCACCAATTGTCTTACCCAGGTTATGAATATTGTAATTTTCTTACAATCCCACAAATTTTTTAGTAAGGCCATTAAGATTATGCAATTGTGTAGATCTTGTGGTAGTTACATAACCAAGACGTTCCAGTTTCTTACATATCCTTTCATTTTAAGGACAATAGTCAGCAACCGGTTTACCCTCCTCTTGTTTGCAAGCATGGAAAGATTAGATTAAGTCCAAACTTTTTCACTCCAGCTTGTTTTCTTAAACAATTAGATCTAAGCGTCTGAATATGTCAAACGGATAGTACAACATTCAAACTGTCTATGTAGATTCAGGGGTCATACTCCAAGCATAAGAACAAGCAATCTCAGTATGAGCATATATAGAGTTGTCCCTGAGCCACAATATCTGGTTCAAGCACTGGCTTAGGAGCCGGGGAGGTAAAGGCCTGTTCCATGACATGCATTTTCTTTTTCGACTCTTCAAGACTAACTTAAGTCGAAGCAAACAAACCAAGATCAATTGAAATTATTACCAAAAAAGCTTTTCTTTTTCAAACAATAGCCTGAAAATCCGAATGGTAGGTTTATGTTTTGAACATGTAGTGCCATCTACAAAACATAAAAAGTTCAAGAATTTAGGATTTTCGATAATACTCCTTGAAGAAAATTAACTACCCTCGTTTATTTAAATAAACAATTAATCTCCTAAGGTTGAGACCCAACTTGACATACCCCCACCACATCAGTTGATCTGATAGTGCTGGTGTATTCAAGAAGGTAAATCAACGATTGATAATTCATAAACTATTGCATCCCTAAACCATATGGGAATTACTTTATTACAATAACATCTAGGTAAGGCATGTTTCATCTATTTTATGCAGCGTTAGTTAACTTGTCTAACCACAACAACGCTAAATTCGTCCAATCAAATCAGTAACATTATGTAAACACTCACTGTGTCTCATGGGAAAAAAAAAAACGTACAATAATCTACCTTGCGATTGAAAATCTACACACGTTCTCTCGCATTGTAATAAAGAGCAATCTATAAGTGTTTTTGCAAAAATTAGATGGCAACAACTTAGTTGAAAAAAGGAGTATTTTATTTGACGTGTCACATAATGTACGAAGAAGCATGCATACATATAGTATCATTGATTTTAATAAAAACTTTTACTCTATTTAAGTTGTTATTACAGTAATAATAATTATCTCGTATCTCTATACATAAATAGTGAGACTTAAAATTGACGGTTCAACTTATCTTTAAATATAAAGATTTGGCTTTTTATCGCGGGAAAAAGATTTAAAGAATGATTAAAAAAATCATTTCAATACCCTAGACCATTCGCGATTCCTACATAGATAAAGGTAAGGAAATTAAATTGTAGTCACCGTATTATTTTGGTAATGGAGTCTAACAAGACCGAAAAGTTCTTGATGAGGTCTCCACGAACCATATCCTTGCAACTATTATAGTACTTTTGCAAAATTACGCATTGATAAATTTTAAAACTTTAATTTAAAAATATACATTACAACTATAAATTGCTAGCCCCTAGTCATGGAAGATTTTATATCGGAATGTAAGCTGAATCCACTTTTGGACCTTTTGTGCATTAGATAGTCCATAATAAATCTTATTTCTCGTTAATCTTAGTCATGTTTATGTTTGTTTTCCGAAAAACCATTTTTTATTTTCCACAATTGTCAAGAACTTAAAAATAAAAAAATATAAACATCAACTAAACTAACATAAAAATTTATTTAATCATTACTTAAAATTTAAGCGGCATGCAAACATTAAATATTATCCTAATTATCTAATAATTAAATCTAGTATTTATTCACATAAATATTATTTAAATATTTTAGGCCCCATTAGTCAATAATAAGGGTCTTCCGAAAATTCTTGAATCATAGATCTTACCACTTAAGAAATATTAAAATTATCGCGAAAAATCTTGGTCATATTTAAACCAAATCTTTTTACCAAATTAACAAGATTTAAATATTTAATATTAATCCATGATAAATTTGCATTATTTTATCATGGATCTCCATTAACAATTAACAAAAACTTAAAACAATTAACAATTAATACATCAAGTTTTATAAAAAATTGCATACAACCTAAATCTCGTCAAATTAATTTTATTAACCATCAAGATCAAATCTTTTTAACATAAAACGCCCATCGGGGCATTAAAATTAATCACGAAACCCTAATTTGTTCAATTTTATTCCTTGTAATTAAAGATTCTACACGATGGGCTCGGGTGAAGCCACTGTTGGGTTTTTATGATCTAATAAACAATAATTAAACACGAGTACGCAGCGGACATTTTAAAGATTACATGTAGAATACATTAATTAAACAGGATAGAAAAAGAGGTATACATTTTAGCACGAAACGATACACCGCTTAAGGTAACCGTTAACATCGTCTTCTATATACGGTGTGTATTTACGTCACACTGCGGAAACCCCAAAAATTCAAACGGTATATCTTCTACGTTTACACACACTATACGTTTAAGCAAGCAACGAGGTATGCTAGTACTTAATAGTGTATCACCAAACGATCACCTTGCTTGATAATCAAGTGAACCGAATAACCTTTTGTTCTTAGGGTCGAACCACCACACCAACGAAACCCTTTGTGGTTTTCTGCGATCGAACTAGGAAAGAAAAGAAACAACGAAACCCTAGGGTTTTTGTTAGATTCGCGGTCAAGCAAAAGGAAAACACAAGGACGATTTATAGATATTAGGGTTTCAAGTTATGTTTATAATGAGACTCCTAAGCCCCTATATATAGCCCTCTAGACTTGTCATGCAAGCAAAGCTTTCCTACTTCCACAAGGAGTGGGATTCGGCTGACTTAGGCAAGGCACGGGTCAAACCACAACCTTCCATATACGGTTTTGTATATTTAGTCCTTAACTCTTTAATGATAATATTAATACTTGTTATCATATATAACGATCGTTTTGATAAACAATTAATATATCACTTCTAATATATTTTTTTAATCGTTGCTTTACATATTAATAAACGTCGTCTGCGTCCGTTAAAGCTCGAACAATATTCCGGACATATACGTTTTATACAATGGACATATTCCGACAAAGCGTACGTTGTAATTTCGATTAGGCATAGACTCTATAACTACGATTAGTTAAGCTTGCCTTGCAAGGCAAGGCTCTCTTAAGTTCGGTTATATTGGAATTTCCTATTCAACCCTGGAGAGATTTCTACCCCCTCATCTTTGTAAATAGAGATGAGGGGATGTTAGTTATTCATTCTTCTTCCTCAAATTGTAAGCTTTATTGGTTAATTAATAAAAAGGTGTTTGAGGATATAACGTGTGCATATACTTGTAAGTTCTTTGTAGTGTCTCGTGTTTACTATTTGTGCTCGATACAACCCGCAATCTCGCATTCGAGTTTCTTTTCTTGTAACGTGGGTAACTAAGAAAAAAAAAACCCACCACCTTTTTGACTTTGTAGTATTGACATGATTTTGAAAAACCCCTCCAAAACACAATCTCCTCTTGCTCTCAGTAACCTGCTACTTCTCGAGAAAAAATTGATTAACTTTTATATAAATTAGCTAAAATTGATCAACTTTTATAGCTAATTTAGAAGCCGGCTTGCTAGGTGGAGGGGGCAGCGGAGGAGACGTTTGTGTCACGGCCTCGATACTGGTCTTGGTGGTATAGAATCCGGAGTCGGGAAATACTTTGCCATGGTAGCGGCTAAGTTAGCCTTAGCTTCTTCGAGGGGTGGCGGTTTAGATACCGGAGTCACGATGTATGAAGCGGTACAGCTAATGAGAGCGTGAATAGACGTTCGTTTTAAGTTGCAAGCTTTTTTATGGCCATGTCGAGTCAGGAGTGTGATACGGCTAGTTTTTCATTGTTTATGGTCGTGGTGGCAACAAGTTTGGATAGGTTTACAGCCATGGCGGCCATGCTTCCTTCGAGTGTAGGTGGAAGGCATTTGGGAGGCGCCGTAGTAAAGATCAAAGAAAGCACCATTGTTAAGACCGATTTGAGATGGTCAAATTAAACTCTCAAGAACTAGATAGAGAGATGAGAATTGATACAGCCCTTTGATCGGGCAAGACTCCATGAGAAACAAGTTTTCTTTCATTTAGAATGCAAATACATATTTATTTATAACTAG
The DNA here is from genome assembly GCA_026074375.1 of Tanacetum coccineum. Lineage (NCBI taxonomy): Eukaryota > Viridiplantae > Streptophyta > Magnoliopsida > Asterales > Asteraceae > Tanacetum > Tanacetum coccineum. Next base: position 9,439 of record BQNB010088865.1, read on the forward strand.
AAAAGCAACTGCTGATAGTTTACAAGCCATACCACTATCTTAATATTGCTTAACATGCATACACCCAGCATGATCAGCCGATATCATCGTACTATATAGCATATATATGCCCAAATCCTAGTTAACATCGTGGGTATAGATAGTGAGGCAGACGAGGCTTTGCTAGGACTAACAAGGGTTTAGCCTTCAGCCTATAATCATGCAAGTTCTCTTGAGCATCAACATATGGTTCATTAGGTGGCAACTCCCACGTGAACCCTTGAACAAGTCTAGCCAAAAGCATTACACTCATGGTTGATCCCAACAACACTCCAGGGCACCCCCTCCGACCGGTGCTAAATGACAACATGCGAAGACTGTGATCTGTTAGCACCACTTCGCTACCATCCTTAAGGTGACGATCTGGATTGAATATTAGTGGATCATCCCAAACCTCAGGGTTCCGCCCTAACCCAGGCGGCCCAGTATCACATGGCTACCCTTTGGTATAAAGTAACCTGTCACAGTAGTGTCGCGGGTTGACACATGAGGGGGGTTGAAAGTTTGTAACAGGATGCAACCTGAAAGCTCCCTCACGCATGCTTTGTGATATACTTAAGTTTAGGTATATCAGATTCTTGCAACAAGTTTATCTTTTTTCCAACACTAAATCATAGTTCTTGAATGGCTCTATCGAATATCCTCGCGCTGGTTTATCATCTCGGCCATTTGCCATTCAAATGCCATTTGATGGATTATCAATCGTTGCTACGCCCAAGTTCCAGTTACACATGACCTCAAGTATAGAATCAAATTACATTAAAAAAAAAAAGAATGTCACAAATTTATGTCACTAAAACAAAAAATACGTGTTAATCTTACCAGGTTTTGCGCTTTAATTCGTCAACAGGGTTTAATCGAGGGTTTTCTAAGATTGATGAAAATACGTCAAGCAAGTCGTCCTCTTTCGATTCTTAGCTCCATCTTTCCATTTGTTGAATCCTTTCATCATTAAAACACGATCGTGATACTTTCTTACTGTAACGAATAGCGTTCTGACGATTGCCTCCATGCCCATCAAAATCAGTTATCCATCTCAACCTTGGGTGTAATCAGTGACCACTGAATGCAAATTGGGGAATTAGAATGGTATAAAAATCGACTCGACATGGCTCGATTCTTAGGTGTCCAGGTCCACCATCTACATTTCCTTTACCAAAATACCTACTCCCAAATATGATCGTTCTGTAAATGTTGCTTGGAATATTATGGTATTGCACACAGCTCCTTACAGTTTCATCGGCCCCTCTAGTGACAGCTTCATCGATATGGCATCGGTTGTAAATGTACCTACATGGTGGTAAGCAATAGATTAAAATTACCATATCTTACACATAATACAGCAAATAAACACCTACAACAAGTAAGCATGCACAAACCTAATCATATTATCGGCTTCTTCATCTCGCTTGTTTTGAAGCCATTTATGCCTAGCGACCGAAAGAATCTCCGTGGCCAAGATTTTTCTCATTTTCTTCCAATGATCACCCATTGGAACAAGTATAGTAGTCATGTAGCCATTGCTTGTTAAATAGCTAGACACAAAATCAGGCCTCGACGAAAAGATCTCATCATTGTTCTTCAAGAACTCACAAGCAATTTTTGGATCGCTAACGGCTATAACATGGACCCTTCCAAGACGAATGCATACGATCTTTGTGTTCATTTGATCCATCAGTCCATGTATCCATCGGAAAGTGGGCTTGTTTCGAAGCATGGGGATTAAGCTGCCGATGTAGGGCAACGGTTTCGGCCCTGGAGGGAGGGGTTGCAAAGGTTTAGAACTATTGATGCTTCTGCTCCTCGTGAGGAAAAACAACAACATTGACGTGAGAAAAAGTATGACCAAGATCATGATAGAATAGTGTGATCGAGAGTTTAAGACACTAGTTAAATATTTTTTTGTGTTTCAACTCGGTGTACGTTGTTTGCAGGCGCAAACATATGCTATTTATAGTAAAACGGATACTATTTAAGAGTACTGTTCAAATGAAGAAAAAAAACAAATAAGAAGAAAATGGCTTTCTATGTTCAAAGCCTAAAAGCTACTCCAAATTCTTTTTTTTTTGTAAAGAGCTACTCCAAATTCTTCGGACGTTCACGAACATAATCGGACTATTCATTTGAAATGTAACTTTTTCCCTTACTTTTTGCGTAGGCGTGTAGGTTATAAACGAACTGAATGTTCAGTAAATATTTTTTGAATCGTTTGGTGAAAAGTTCGTTTACGTTTGTTTATTTATTAAATAAACGAACATAAACAAAATTCTTGTCCATTCATTTATGTTCGTGAACGTCTGATTATGAGTTTGTTAACGTTATTTGTTTCCGTTCATACATCGTATCATTTTATTTTATATTTTAAAAATTATTTTGCTTAAACAAAACAACACTTATAAAACACATTATTATGTACATTTTTATAAATTCTATGTTAATCAGTGTATGTTCAAATATGTCATTCGTTTATGTTCGTTTAGTGTTTAATAAAGGGCTAATCATTTTAAAAAACATTATACTTGTCCAAATATCTTTTCTAAACATCAAATAGTTTTTTTTTTCTTTTCCATACAATAATGTAGCTTTTTATCTTTTTCTAAGTATTGATGACCAAAATACCCTTGATTTTACATAAATGGTCCCTGTCGTATTTCTAGAATTTGCAAGCATCGTCCCTAATATTAATTACATAAATGATCCCTGTCTACTTGACTTCCACTGATTTATACTTTCCCCTTTTATTTTATAACCCATTTGACACACACCCATTGCACCTTCAACATAAACACAAACCCCTTCGATACAAACACAAACCCTAATTCACCCAACTACCAAATCATTCCTGAATATTTCAATTAAATCAGATCAACAAGGATGAACAACGACATTGGTTAGTTATTTATTCTTATTTTGTGATTACATAATTATTATCAGCATTATAGATTTGCATCAGGATTTTTCTTAGACAAATGTAATGCAAAATAATAGGGGCTTTATTAAGTTACTAAGGATTGTGATGGTGATGGTGATTGTTATGTGTAAACAACATTGTAAATGTATACAAAATCATAGAGGTTTAGGGTTTAGGTTGTTAGTGTTTGATAGGGGTTTAAGGTTTAGGTTGTTAGTGTTTGATATTATGGTCCCTTTACTCAGCCATTGATGTTTTCTTATGTATTTTTGGTTGTGGTCCCCTAGTGTTTGATAGTGTCTTTGAGTCTTGTAGGCATTATAGGAAAATCCCATTGATAGTGGTCATTAATGCATTCTGGTTGGTTGTACATTTTATGTTTTACTATTAAGGTATTAGGTTATAAGTGGCCTTTGAGTCTTGTTGGCTTATACATATCCCACACTTTATTCCTTTTCTGTCATACTAAGTATACCACTGGTCCAATCACTCATCTCCTCATAATGATCCAAATACCTTTCTATTCGTAGTCATCTTATCAAGTAGCTTATTTTTTTTGTTGTATATGTGAAAAATATGTTAACTTTCCCAATCCATTACATACAAACTGCTATAACATATGTCTAACAACAAACACAAAGTTATCTAATGACTCTTTTCTCTGACAGACCCATCTATACAAAAGTTATTTAATGACTCTTTTCTCTGACATATGTCTAAAAACAAACACCATGTTCTTGTCACCCAAACAACTTCTTCACAAACATCATCAGAGACATCATCATTCTATTCCATTAGCAACTTTACATTCATTGTTCTCGTAGTTCATACCAGGATGATACTGATTTTGCATGCTTATTACCTAACCAATTAATCAGACCAGCATTATCCAAACACCCTTTATAATAAACTTAAAATTGTATTACTATATCAGGAAGTCTTATGCATTACTATATCAGGACGCCCTTCCCTTATGGATTATACAAACCATATCATATACTTACCTTTACATATAATTATTTATTGTTGAAACTTATATTTTTTTTGATGTGTTTTATTCTATTGCAGAGATAATTATTATTTCAATCAGACAAAGTTTGGTTCTGGTAGTTTGGTAGGTCAAGTTCTGATGAGTATAACTCAAGTTCATAGGTTTCTGGTAGTTCAAGTTCTCTTCATGAGTATAAAATAGTTTCAAGTAAAGGCCCAGATAAATACTTGCTCAAATGGTATGAGGATACTTCTGATAAGGACATTCCAGAGTTCAAATTTTTAAAGGATAAAGCTAAAGGTAATGTTTCTTCCTCAACAGCTTGTTGTGATGATACTAGTTTTCAGGAGTTTCCAGATGATGATGATAGCAGTGATGAGGACTTTCCAGATGATGATGATAGCAGTGAGAGGGCTTTCAGGTAAAAAGTTAAGAAGGCCAACAACTTTGCAAGATTTTTTTTTAAAATCTTTTTTAAAATGTCAACAGGTTGTAAAAACCAAAAGGTTTCAACTCTTTCAAGACCAAAGTTGTTAGTAAACCAAAAATTGTCAAGAGCCTATTCTTAGATAGCAGTGTTGAGGACATGTCCAAGTCATCCAAGTCTCAAGCTAAAACTTTTTGAAAAGGCTATTTTAGATGAGTGATGATACACTCCCAACTCTCTTTTTCCAAGTCTTTCTAAAAAAAAAAAAAAAAAAAAAAAAAAAAAAAAAAAAAAAAAAAAAAAAAAAAAAAAACTCCCCAAAGCAGAACCTCTAAAGGTAAAGCTTCTTACTCAACAGCTTATAAGACAAGAGTTTCAACCTCTTCCAAGTTAAAAGGAGTTCCTAAGCCATTACACTAAAAAGCCTAGTTGCTCAACCAATTGTTGTAAAAAGCCTAATTACAATAAAGAATTATGTCACTGGCCTGGCAAATGGGAATACATGGGATCTTATTCAGAAGAAAGAAGCATATCCAGGTGGCAGAGGAGAAAAACATACTGTTGTAGATGGAAGTGATTGCAACTTTGGTGTTTGATCATTATGTCTGATGTCATCTTTTGAGACATGTAAAAAAACTAATCTTTTGCTAAGTTTGGTATAACTGTTATTATGTGTATGTGGGTATATTAGGTATAACTTTGGTAACTTTTAGTAACTCTTGAATGGTTATGTCATCTGTTGAATGTTTATGTAATATTTTAGTACTTGCATTATGGTAATGTTTATGTAATATTTTGATAAATTTGGTCATGATTGGTACTTTGTGTATTTATGGTAAATTTGGTTATGATTGGTACTTTAGTACTTTATGTATTCATGGTTATGTAATAGTATGTTTAAATCTGAATTTGAGTACATTTGAATGTGAAAATTGCTATTGTGGTTTGATATTTAATTTGCATTTTGTTTCCAAAACTTATCTAATTAATTTGAATTATCTTTACGGTCATAGAGTTGGTTGATACAAACTTTACAGTCATAAGGACCAATTATGTAATTTACATTTGTGGTATATCCTATATCATAACACGGGGTCGATTCTTGGATTTGGCTAGTTTCTAGAGAGAGAAACACTAGAGAGAGTTTTCTAGAGAGAGAAATAGTGTTTCTATAAAAAGAGAAATAAATGACTAGCTTACCTCTTCCAAAGTTGGAAGAGGCTTATATAGTACATACAATATACCGGGTATTAGTACCCGACTTAATATCGAAAATCGTACTATTAACTATTAAACTACGAGCTATAATAAACAGTAAAATACACGGGGTGACCGAGTCTTTTTCTAATATCTAACAATCTCCCCCTAAGGGAGGTCACCCCTGAAAATACCAAACTTAATCACTTCAGTCTTTAGACGTGGCATTTGAGTCTTGCTTACATTTGCGGTTATGTGATTCTTTGATTCATCTTAGACTTGTCTTTGATTGTGATCTTGAGCTTTCTTGAGATCTATACCGCAGCCAAACATAAATCTTATATCATATTGTCATGGATTGCCATCTTGTGCATGTGTAGGAATATACATGATGTCGAGCTTTGCGGAAGCTTTGACACCTTTATGAGGTCTGTCTAACTTCATAACACGTGGAGGATCGTGTTCTGAGCATTCGGTTATTCACTTGGCTATCTAACGGATGCTACGCGAATTTCCATCTCCATCTCCATCTTTAATGATGTCATGTTAATGAAACAGTTAGTAATAAAGAGAAAATTGATTTGAAAAATTAGTCTAAGTGTTAATTGAAAATATTTTGTAACACTTCAAAAGATTTGATTGTTTATCAAATGATCAATAACCGTCAATTCTTATACTGGAACAAGTTTGATTCACACAGAATCGCACCATCGTTTCTTTCCAGTTGACACAAGTTTGATTCTTGTAGAATCGCACAAGTCACCTACCTAGAGCTTGTTTGATGTTGGCTCTAGCAGGATTTTCATCTTCATTGTGAAAAACCATCGTTTCACTTGGATGTTCTGGCAATATCACAAGGATAATGCGTTAGGACTCTTAGGATGAGAACTTGTTTCCACAGTTGTGGAAAGACAAGAGAATTGGCTACGTGTCCTAACGAGATTAATGACGATCTCTTGGGCTCTAGACTCAATAGTGAGCGATTTGGTTTGGGTTCTAGTAATCGGAGGCTTGGAGTGGAGCTGACTGCCACATGTTAAATATCAAGACTAACTCGCTGATGGGAAAGTCACAATAGATAACGTGTTTAGTCTCCGTGAAGTAAAATGAAAACAGAAATCTTTTGAAAGATTCTGAGTGGCTAGGGGAATGGTTGTGCATTGCATCCTGGGTTCAGGATGTCGATCTTCATTTTGTCAGCAATCATCTTAGTGATTTCTGACAGAATTTCGTATTGACCGGTTTTTGCCTTAAGTGAATGGAGGGCTTCTTTTCTTTACACCTTTATCTCTACATTCCTTTTAATTCTTCACCCCTTCAGTGCTTACCGAGACTTCCTGGACTGAAACTTGGTTGGGTTTATTCCAGTACTTAGCTCTATCTCAGTCGGACACTTTTCCTTATTCTCGCTTTTTCTCCTTTTACATGTAATACCTAAGGACTCTACATAACTAGTGGATTTGTCCCTGGGTAGATCCTCCGGTTATGCTTGGATCATTAGAATAGTACTAACCTTACCAACCTTATACTCCAAATTAAGTATAATGCTTGGTCGGTGCTTTTGGTACAGTTCTCCTTTCCATATAAACCAATTGAAAATTCAATTAGGTACTTATGATATAAATAATCAAAGCGTTTAGTACCTCGATGGTTTTTTGATTTTGTCATAAACGCTCCCCCTCAAAATGTCTTACGGTATTCGAAATTGTTTAGCACGTTTGGGCGGGATTATTGAGTCCTAATAAATCAATTGTTATTATTATACACATAATTTTAATCATCGATTTCTCCCCTTATCAAAAATTTACCCTTTGACCTTTTGGATATCAATTGATTTAAATATGTTATAAAAATTTGGGAGTAAAAGTGTGGCCTTAATTCGCAAGTCGCTGTAAGAGACATATAACTGTCCCCCTAATCGTTTGAAGGATATAAAATTACTCCTACACACTTAGGTCATCAAAAGATTAATACTTACTAATGTACAGTATATTATTCAGCAATAAGAAATAAAAATGTGACCTTTTGATTTGTAACCGACGATTGTCAGTCAAGTTTGTTCTGTTGATCAGCCTATAGCACATATCTTCTTTATTTCTTCCTCCAACAAAGCTTTCTAGACTTGGATAGATCCCTTCTGATCTGTCGGCTTTTCTCGATTGCAGTGATGAAGTCTTTGCTTTCTTCTCTCCTGTCATTCCTTGACACTTTCTCAGTCTCCATGTCCCTTATTGACTCGAACAGATGAAGTCTTTAACCATGTGGTCCAGTTTTTCCATTTACTCTTAATCAAACGTCTTCCCATCACTAATACTTGTGTAGTCATTCAGCCTCATCAAACTTTCTTTGATCATTTCTGTCTCTGTAAGACAACGGCTCTTGGCTTAGGACACACACACACACAATAGGACAATCGTTGTAATCTTCCTTTAAGTAATCAGTAGGCTGCATCCTAATTTGGGATGTTCAAGGTTGATCTTTGTTTGATAACTTTCAATCCCCGAGTTGTAAGTCTCCCACGTCGATTTCTGATCACAGGTTTATTATCCACATGTAGACCTTGCCGTGTGAAACTAGTCTTGTCTGTCTTGGGCAGTCATGGTTGAGCCTTTTACTTGTATATTGGTAGGGAACAGATCTTCAAAAGCATTTGGATGAAGAATTTTTGAAATCTTTTCCCAGAGATCTGTATTCTTGTAATCGCTTGGCGAAGAATTATCTATCTTAGGTAGTTGTATCCGTATTTTTCAAACACTTTGACACTGATCACACTGAGAATTCGCATATGCGATCTGACTGCTTCACGATCAGAGGACTCACTGTGTTTGTTGATATAGAATTCCTTCCTCCTAAACCACCAGTGAGTGATGCATTAGACCGCACTGGATGTTCATATTCGCGTTCACTCTCAACCCCACAACGATGAGGAATAATTCTTAAAGGCAAGTCTAGGTACACGAGCGGCTTTGAGCTTGGATAAGGATAATGGCAATTTCTTCGCTCTTTGTCACCTGACAGCAAATAATTCTAGATCCTTATTAAAGAAGAATTATGGTTGATAGCGTTACCTGACCTATGGTCCTCTTAAGGGCAAGTGGATTCATTTTATATTTTTGCGGCAATTTGATGACCCTCAGGATTACTCAAGTCAACCTTATTTGTCAGCAGCTTATGGCATTCATCCATCTGATATTGAAGAAAGATGTTCCTTATAAAGGCTTTTAACAAGGTTGAAAGCATGACTTCTAAGTTTATATTTGCAGAGCTTTCTTCTTTCATGTTCATTTGCAGGAACCATCTTGACGACTATGGACCCAATATCATACGTCTTCCTTTGAAGCTTGTTTTCCGCAGGAACTTTATACGTTGTGGCGTATGTGTTTGCCCAGTTATTCTCTGGTTCCGGGAAGTCATTCGGGGGAATGGTCCATTCTGGTTCAGGTGTGGATGGTCTTTCGCTTTCAGGAATCGGCTTAAACCACGTAGTGGTCGACACCTTAGGAATGTGAGCGTTGTCAGTGTCCTCCATATCTGAGTCATTCCCTTTATCCTGCATTGGAATGTGATCTGAAGATTGTTCAGAATGTTTCTTGATTCTGGATCAGCTATGTGCTCGAAGGAGTCAACACCAGCATCCTCTTGTGTCAGTGATCTGCCTCCCGTTGAGGTAAGTGAGCAGGATGTTGTTTTGGAGTAGATGCACATAGATCCCTTGGTTTCTTTTGGACTTTGGTCATCATCTTTCGGAGGAGGTGAGCTGTATCCCAAAAAAAAAAAAAAGCAAGGCCGAATCAGATCTCTTTCTCTTTGTTGACCTACCCTGGTTGGTTTGATCAGTCTGTGAAGGGCCTTCATCCTCATCATCGTCTTCATTATCATCACTATTATGTTTCTCTTGTGGTCGGTTTAAACTTTTCTGCAAATTCCTTATCCGTGGCATTTTCACTGCTATCAACGCTTCGTAATAGAGGAATGGTATAGATGGTAGTTGGTTAGGTTTTCTGTTTGCAGACTTGATTCTTATTCTGTGTTTGAAGAGAGCACTCTTTAGATCAAATTTCTCAAGATACAACTGATCATGTTTGAACTGATGGAGTAGTGTAATCTTGTTTCTCCTCACCTTGTTCCTTTTTGATTCTGATAATCTCCTTCGGACTCTTTTCAGATTCTTGATTTTGGATAGACTCTGGGCCAGGCAGCACAGATTATTTCTCGATTAAATCTGCAGTGTGTCGTCAAGAGAAACAACAGGTTGGCAACGTCAAGAGAAGGTTGATGTTTCGCTTCTTAAAAGGAGCAGCAGCATCAAAAACGCAAGAAAAAGTAACAGCACGTATGTGATGGTTAGTACTGCTACATATTGGTTAGTACTGCCAATAAAATTTTTGTACTGCTTGTTATTACGTTGAGCTGTTGAGTCAAGGGAGAGGTTATTGTTGCTTGGCTCATGGGTTAATGCTGCTTGTTGAGTTGATTACAACTGTTTGGACTCGAAGTTGTACTTGTACTGTTACAAGGTGTCGTATGCAACAAGCAAAGGAAAGTTTATGCTGCTCGTATATTATTAATGTTGCCAAGTCTATTGTTAGTGCTGCCAAGGTTAATTAATACTGCTCGTTGATATTTACTACTGCCAAGAATATTATTAATGCCGCTTCTATGCGTTAATGCTGCTAATCTTGAAAGTTAATACTGCCAGCATTAAAAGTTAATACTGCCAGCATCAGAAGTTAATACTGCCAGTAGTAATTTCAAGTGTTAATACTGCTTGGGTTTTCGAACTGTACACTTAATGCTGCTGCTTGATTTTTAGTACTGCTAGGTTTAAAAAGCAGTTACTACTATTCTTATTGGTCGTGGTTTATTAAGTTAGTACTGCTAGCATTAAGAGCAGTTAGTTAGTACTGCTTGGAGCTTAATGGAATTAATACTGCTAGCATTGTTCGATATTGGATACCACACACAGATTGATTTTGGTTTAAATGTTTAATGGCTCGTTTTTGGAATTATTGTTTAATTGGTTACGAAGAGGATTACTTATCATTTATTTGAAGATGAAGTGGAGTTTCACGGGTTTGTGTTCTTATTATATCTTTTGGTCTTGGAGATAACTTGTTTGGTTATATACGGTTTATGATGAAGACTTGATAAAACTAGTTTTTACCTGATGTAAGGAGATACATTGTAGTACTCACAGGTATTTACTATCACGTGGTCAGTGACTCATGTATAGGCATGCGGATTTATCAAGAGATCGAGATCTACTCATAAAACGAAGAAGAAGATTATGAGTTCTTATCATATTATAGTGCAAGACATAAGACACAAGTTTAGGTTATTCTACTTCAGCATCAAGTACGTTATACTTAGTTTTCTTCATCAGTAATCATTACATAGAGCCTACAGAATTGAAGATTCAACAGATGGTTAATATACTTTTCAGGGGAAGCTTACTGTTCACATATTTAACCATCTACATGCACCACTTGAGGGGAAGTGTTTACAGGTTGCTTATCTGCACAAGACCCCTATTGGATGATTACAAAAAGGGGAAGAAGATTCATGATTTGCAGCTTATTATTATGGTGGCATGTTCAAGGAGATCTTAAGTCAAGGGGAAGCATTGTTTCTTTCATGAAGATTGTTTTGTAATATCAAATAGGGGAAGATTGTTAGGAATTCTGATTTGATGATTACAAAATCTTATATGCAACAATGAAGAAAGAAGAAACAACAAGGACTTAAGATGTAATATTAGGTTAGCTTAATATGTAAGCTAGGTTTTTATTGTAAACCCTAGCCTCTCTAGTTTATAAAGAGAGGCAAGGAGTCTGGTTTAGAGATTATCTAGAAAAGTGTGTGTGTGTACTGGATCAATGTAGACGTCTAGTATAATGGAGGTGTAGCCTCAAGGATCTTTGATCCCTGTTACAGTTCATTGATGTAACCGTATTATCTTGATCAAATAATATTGGGGCTGTGGAGAAAGTTTGGTAAAACCTTGTGTTAATAACAATGATTCTATGTATTGAATATTCCGCCTTTGTTATTAATTTATCCTAGATAAGGTCTAAACAACCTGAGCTACAACGATCTAAGGAGATCTTATTGGTTTCCACACTTAGCCTATATAAAATCCAACTTGGCATATTTAAAATCTACATGAGATTAGCACAAGTCTTCATTTACTAATGTTTTCAAGTCTAGCATGTTTAAAGTCTACGCGAGACTAGCTCAAACCATCATCATTAATTGTTAAGGAAGAAAGCTAGAACTCAACACGTACGATCGGGTCAAAAATTACTTCTTATTCTTACCAGCGGAAAACCTACATTTTTGTCTTAACACTTTTTTTTTTATATATATAATTGACTAAAAAATTTAAAATTTTTGCTATTTTTGTGGGAAAACGGGTACGTGAGAACAAAACAATAAGCAAGCAACATCAAATCGATAGATTCCCTCCCCAAACTAAAACGAAACATTGTCCTCAATGTTTAAAGTCGGGTCTCTACGTAAATCTAAGCCGTTTATGAAGTATGCAAAGATAAACGTTAATCGATTATGATAAAAGGATATGGATCTCCCCAAACTAAATTTACACAAAGGATGAGAAGCTCGAGTAAAACGGGAAACAACACCGGACACGAGAGGCTTCTAAAATTTGTTGGGAGAATCCTGCAAAAATCACAATAAACAAGCAACAAACGTCGAGAAAATCGAAATGAGAACAAGCCTCTCTTAACACAACACTTTAGAGAATATAAAGAAAATAGAAATGATAAGCATGGGGTGAACTCCCACGAAGCGGCTTTGTTTTTGATTACCGAGTCGCAAGCTCGACTCGATCCCTGAATTTAGTTGTCCTTAGGGAAAGTCTGGAGGTCCTGGATAACCAATGGTGGTGTATCCCCTCCATAGTAATGCTTAAGACGGTGGCAGTTGACTTTGAAATTAGAACCATCGGCATGAGACAACTTGGCAGTGCCATAAGGATAAACTTCGGTGATTGTGAAAGGTCCGGACCAACGGGACTTGAGCTTTCCGTTAGTAGAAGCGACTATTAGCTAGATGAAAAAGTGGAAGGAGTCTTCCAAGAACTTGAACAAGTTGAAAATAGCTCTATGTCTACAAGAACTAAAATTGGTCTAGGATTTAAAGAGTACTTTGGAGAAGACGAAGTGTTTGATTTGTCTAGACCTAGTACCATGTACCCAGAACCTGTTGAGGAGGAGGTTCAACCTCTTTACTCAAGGTTTGTCAAGGCTGGGGAGATGCATGCAGTTCCTCCCTCCCACCCCCCCCCCCCCCCCCACCCCCTCCCCCCCCCACCCCCCCCATTTCCCCCCCCCCCCACATCACTGGAAACTTATATGCCATCCCATCCAAGTCTACATAGAGGAAAACATGTAATGTTATGGTTCCTAGTCTGATAATAAAACTTTTGAACTCTTGCAGATTCTAATGACTTTGTCTCTTGTGATAACGTGACTAGTCATTCAGACTCAGAGACCTTTGCATACATGTGATTCAAGCCATCAAGACCAAGACCTAAGACTTCCCACCTGCTGTTGTATCAGACTTTGCAGAGTATGATGTTGAAAGACCCAAATTCCACTGCTGGCAGCTAGTTTTTCTTGTTTGGAGAATGTAAAATCTCCTAGGATTTTTTGTAATAAAAGTGGAATGAACAATAGGAATGTGTGTAAAAACAATTCTGTGCGTGTTAAGAAATGTTTTGTTTGTGGTAGTAAATTGCATTTGATTAAAGATTGTGACTTTTATAATTATGTAGATTCTGTCCCTTGTAAATCTAAAGCAGCATCTGTTCCTGCTGGTAGTAGGAATTCGTCAGCATCTGTTACTGCTGGTGGATCTGATCTTGCTGCTAGCAGAAACAGATCAGCAGTCAATTCTGCTGGTAGACAAATCCTCCTGGAAAGGGTTGGACAGGTAGAACATCTTGCCGCTGCTCATTCTAATCTCTGCTGGCTTGGGTCTAAAAGACCAAGCACCTGTTATCTGATGAGTAGGACCAGTTCTGCTGGTTGGCTTAATCCTGCTGCTAGACCATATTTCAGACCATCATCTGTATATTTTAATAATATGTATTGGCCTGAATTATATGACCCTATGTATATGAATGAGGGACGATGGGGTACTGCTGTTAAGACCTCAGCAGGTTACTCTTGGAGGAATAAAAGACCACATTTTTGGGGGTCCAAGAGTAATGGTGGATCTCATCAATCTACATGGTTTCACACTTAATGATCCACAAGGCAGGCTCAAGTCAGACCTGGCTTGGGTCTCTCAAGTGTACTAATGTTGTTGCTGCTGGGAATATCATTCAGACGGTCCAGGCTGGCTTAAGGCAAGCATATGAGAGTATTGCATCTGCTACTATGTAAGTTGTTTCTGAGTTAGTGTTTGTAGTTACTTCAATAGTTTTGTTAGTTTGTTTAAAATAAAATAAAATATATATATATGTACTCTTAGATAGTTTTATATATTAGTTTCTTTTGACAAAATAGCATTTAACATCCTTAGATTTAGATACATCTTGTAATCGTTAGTGTTGTATATGACTATAGTGTTGTATTAACTTTTAGTGTTAGTGCTTGCACTGCACGACAAATGGTTTTCAGCTCACCATGGCTAACAGCCAAGAAAGAGTCTGGCTCACCATTACAAACGGCTTTGGTGTGTAACTCAAATCCGTTGATGGTTGCCAGGTTACCAAAAACTAGATGGTATTCATTTTCCATGTTCTTGTTGGGATGAAAAATGGCTAGTCCAGACGGGTTACGAGCTCTTGGTAAAGACTTCTCAAATCCGTTGATAGTTGACAATTTACTAAAAATTGTATGGTTATCGACTCACCATATTACTCTGTGCATGAAGAGTTGGCTAGTCCTGAGCAAACGGCTACGGGTAAAGACATGTTAAATCCGTTGTATGGCTGTGACGGTTTGCCAAAAACTGTTAGGGTATTCCAATTCACCTTTTGATTCACGTTTTAAGAAATTGGACCGGTTTTTGTTACACCGGGTTTGTTGTTTTCACCAAAGTAACAACTAGGGCCCAAGAGTGAGTAGCTATTGGTAAAGGCTTATCAAATCTACTTTATGTTGCTGCAAAGATGGAAGTACTGTCTTTATGGTTGCTACTCCTCATTTGATATGCTGTTCATCGAGTTCATGCTGTTTCATTTGATGTGTGTTTTTGGATATTGTTATATGATTTGGTTGCTGCTGGTTACATTGTATCTGCTGGTATTTGTGATGCTGCTGGTTCGTTTGTTCTTGCTGTCTTCATCCATATTTGCTATTACTTTGTTTCTGCTACTACTCTATCCTCTTGCTTTGAGAAGATCTATCTAGAAACTTGGATTTAACGGAGTCAAAACCAAGTTTAGGGGAGGATTGTTGGGAATTATTGAAAACGACTAAGTGTCGTTTTTGCTGTTAGAGATGTTCGTTTCTGCTGATAGCATTAAGTGGTTTATAGAGTTTATGCTGGAAGACTTAGAAGCCGTTCCTGCTGATTATGTTCCTGCTAATCTTATTTATAGACGTGATTATTGTATGCAGGAATTATAGTTATATTCTAGAGTTATCTCATGAAGATAGGAATGAGATATATTAGGAAGAGATTTTTTTGATGTATATATCTTAGCGTTTTTCCGATAGCTTGTTTAGAATTTTAGGGTTTCTTCTCTATAATAAGAAACCTTTAAGCTCTTAGGGTTTTATACTCATTACGCATTACACAAACAGTTATTTGGAAGAGAAGGATGTTAATGTTATTCTTGATCATTATCGTGCTTAAATCAGAAGACATGGAAACTTTCAAGGCAATGATCTAGGTTAGCTGGTATACAACTGGTAATAGGATAGTTACTACTGTTGGATTTGTATACAAAGTTAATGTTGTTAAAGATGATTAATGCTGCTTGGATATAGTTTCTACTATTTGTTTAAATTAGTGCTGCTCGACTCAGTTAATGCTGCTAGGGCTCAAGTACATACTTAATGCTGTCAAGGATGGTTAATGCTGCTAATGTACTTTGTGCTGCCTAGTATAGAAGAACAGTAGTAAGTCATAAGTTAATACTGCTAAGGTATAAAAGCAGTTACTATTGTTATTATTGTTGGTTAATACTGCTAGCGTTAAAAAGAAGTTACTACTGCTTGTGGTAAAAGCAGTTAGTTACTACTGCTTAGGATTAAAATGTTAATACTGCTTCCTATGTTAATACTGTTTGGGTTAAAGAAAGTTAGTACTGCTAGAAGCAATTACAACTGCTAGCCTTGTCCGATAAAAGAAGTTAGTACTGCTAGCTTTGACAGATATCAGATAACACACACATAAGATTTTTGGTTTAAGATTCACTTAAATTGTGAAAAAGGCTCGTTTTTCGTATTTTCTTGGAATAATTGGTTACGAAGAACGTTGTTTATGATTTATTTGAAGATGAAGTAGATTTTTTAGATGCGTGTTCTTATTATATCGTTTGTTCTTGGAGATAACTTGTTTGGTTATATATGGTTTATGATGAAGACTTGATAAAACTAGTTTCTACCTGATGTAAGGAGATACATTGTAGTACTCACAAGTATTTACTATCACGTGGTTAGTGACTCATGTAAGGCATGCGGATTTATCAAGAGATCGAGGTCTACTCATAAAACGAAGAAGAAGATTATGAGTTCTTATCATATTATAGTGCAAGACATAAGATACAAGTTTGGGTTATTCTACTTCAGCATCAAATTGGTAATACTTAGTTTTCTTCATCAGTAATCATTACATAGAGCCTACATTCAAGAAATGGTTAACATATGGGTTTCAGGGGAAGCTTAATGTTAAAATGTTTAACCATTTATATGCTACATTGAGGTGAAGGTTTTTACTACTGCTAGCCTTTGTTACTACTGCTAGTGTAAGTTTCTACTGCTCAAGTTCATTTTTCTTATGGTGCGTAATGGTGGGCAATTTGAGTTGTTGGAAGGCTGAATTAGAAGTGTGATAGTGGTTCGTAGTTGTGAAGATCAAAGTTGCATACTTTAGTCTCCTATTTGATATTGACAAAAAGGGGAAGAAGATTTGATGATTTGCAACTTGTAGATCCTTGGTAGTTTAAGGGGAAGTTTCATTCGTATATTAACTTCAGGGGAAGTTCGTGCTTATTTGGTTTTGTCATTATCAACTAGGGGAAGATTGTTGGGAATTATATTTGAGTTGATAAGACAAAACAAGAATGAAACAAGAAGGACTTAAAGGAAAAGGACCTAAATCGACAATAAGAGATTCTTCAAGCTGGTGGAGTATATTCTACAAAAGATGGAAGATATCAGAAGATACTAAAAGATATGCTCAAGAAGAATAAAGATAAAGATTAAAAGATTTAGTTTCCTTATTGTATTTATTATGTTTCCTTGTAAACCTAGATATCTCTAGTATATAAAGAGATACAGGTTATAGGTTTTAGACATCCAGAAAAGTGTGTGTACACAAAGTGTTAGAGATGTAGACGTCTATAGAGTTGGTGTAGCCTCAAGGTAATCAAGGTTTTCCTTGATCCCTGTTATAGTTCATTGATGTAACCGTATTATTCTGATCAAATAATATTGGGGCTGTGGTGAATGTTTGGTAAAACCTTGTTATGATAATATTGATTCTATGTTTGAATATTCCGCCTATGTTATCATTATCCTAGATTAAAGGTCTAAACAACCTAGAGCTACAACGATTTATTGGTTTTCACAATTGGCATCAGAGCCATGGGGCTCTTGATCTAGGATCTACAAGGTTTTTTTGAAGAAACCCATAAACCCTAATTTTTCAAGAATTCGTTTTGTGGTTAAAAAGTTTTCTAGGGTTTTGGAGTTTAATTGATATAATGATGTTTATGATCATCCTCTCTACCTTAATGGGTATGCAATACGATCTTAAATCATTGTTACTGTTAAGGGTTTTCTTCGCATAGAATTCGGTTTTCTTTTTCGGTGATCTATTCAAATTCGGTGAAGTTAGGGTTTTCAAACCCTAATTCGATAAAAAGCAAATCGTGTAATTTTTGGTTTTTTTCATGCTAAGGATTCCGTGGTTTAAAAAGGATTTATACATTCTTGGGATTCACTTATGGCTAATTGGGTAAACCTGTTCAAGGGTTTTGTGTTAAGATGTTCTTGATAATTGTCAAGATCATATATCATGATGGTTCGCTATATGAGATTAGCAGTTTTGATGATTAAAGTGTATGAAAAGAAGAGATGCTCGAAATTAAGATTTTAGGGTTTTTCTGAATACAAGGTTGTCGGTTAAGGGTTTCGACATCTGTGTACTTGATGATAATGAAGCAGCAGCAAGAAGATAATATAATAGTAGGTACGTTCTTATTAGGGTTTGTTGAACGTGGGCATTAAAGGAAGTATAAAAGAAAGACTGGGATAGTTATTTTGACGTGGAGAGCAATAAAGGTGCAAATATATATCCTATTCTATCAATCGTGGCCGACAGAAAATAATTAACAAAAGGAAAAGG